>CM068826.1:119400631-119533131 GCA_028554795.2 Sinohyriopsis cumingii | reverse complement strand
ATCATCGTACTTTTACGAGACTGTTCGTCTCATACACTCTTAGGTTGTTTCCCATGACCCGAGAGAGAGAGAGAGAGAGAGAGAGAGAGAGAGAGAGAGAGAGAGAGAGAGAAAGGAATATGGGGATGCGAGGGTACAGGATCTGTAATGACACATGCCTTTTTGAGTGTGACGAATTAACTCTTTATTGAAATATTCAACATATGAAATTACATTCCAATATCAATCTACATAAACTTAAATTACATATATAAGAGATACATGTAAAACCACGATATTCCTTCACTTATCAACATCATACATTTGTATAGTTTCTGCCTTTTTGAATATAATACAAATAATTAAATATCGAATAAATTCATGATAGCTAAAGAATTTAAAATTCAATAATGCAGACTTATACCGTAATCATTTAGTAGAAATATATTTTACTGAATTTGATCTAAAATGTCAACATATTAAACTCTATTATTTAAAGAGTATTTTATTTCTAAATTAACTATTACTGAGTATGAAGTTGGTAACAAGAGTCGTTTATTACTATAATCAATAATATAATTACAAGTAAATATCAGTCTTCAAACATTTAAACTTTATAATACATTATATTAAAGAATAGTAAAGAAATATTAAAATAATCCAGTGTTGCAACGTAGTGATGTTAGATTAATATCTTAATACTAAAATTCCTTATACTATATAAAACATTGCACATAGACGATAATCTTACCTATAACGACACAAGCCTCTTTGAGTCTCTGACGAATGAACTGATGTGTCCGCGGATTGGCGCTTTTTTCTAATACCAATTTACTTAGGACATGTCCAAATATGGACATACGTCTAGTTCAAAGTGAGGCTCCATCGTTCCTTACAGACTGTCGTCTGAGTCTATGTACGTCATTAGGTAGACAATTCTGCTAGATCAGCTCATTTACCCTTCTAGAAGGAATCTTTGGAATTTGTCTAGTTCGTCTATCTCACAACTTACCGAGTGTAGGGTTTTTTTTTGTGCTAACTTATGATACAAGGGAAATGTATAGAGAGTTTTGCCTTTTGCTCGTAAGGGCGCAATCTTTATTAAATATTATATAATTGTAATACCCCCCCAAAAATGGACTTAATCTTAGTATATTTTGATAGAGAATTATTTTCAATATAATTTAGTCAAAAATTACTTTTAATACAATTTAGAGAAATTTCAATTTTATTACTTTTACTGAAAGATTCTATCCTGATAGTACAATTATTATGATTATCAAATTTAAGCTTTAAAAAGGTTTTGAATTTGTTGGCATATAAAGAAGACTACCCGGCTATAGTCTTTGTTACAGCATATTCCTACATATTGTCCGTCTTTGAACTTGTTTATAGTAAATGGTTAACGTTCTTTTTCACTGCCTGTTAATGGTTTGACGCCATTTTGTAGCATCATGGCATTTTATTTACAGACGAGGTGATGTAGAGGAAATTGAATACACGTAATTTTCATGTTTCGGGGTTGTTTTTTTCTTCATGGGATATATAACTTTTATCAATATATTTTGTGTAATAGCCTGTTTTTGTCGCATTTTCCTTGTATGTCTAATTTCGTTTTACGCGTTGTGAACTCCAGCGGATAGAATGTATGATTGTATTTCCAACACTTCGAGACATTTGCGTGAAAGAAAACCCCCGAGCCAATAATGCAAATGTTGCATTACTAATGATCTAGCTTTTGCATTCCTAACATGGTTTCCTATAGATATTTGAAGCACCATTAAATTGCAATGACATCACATACGTGAGTGACAGAGGAATGGATGTGCATTCTCATCACATACAGGAGTGACAGAATAATGTATATGCATTTGTATCACACACGTGAGTGACAGGAATGGATGCGCATTCTTATCACACACGTGAGTGACAGGAATATATGTGCATTCAGTATGACCAAGTTTCTGTTACTTGAAATAAACATAGAGGGCGAAGGGGAAGATATAAATCTCTGAATTATGACCTTTAACTGGTGCATAACATCACCGCTTTACAATGCCAAATAAGTTGTTCAATTCGGGATCAAGAAATATATCTCTCCACAAGAAATAAGTTAGGTATCTTAAGTCATACACTTCATCCTTGACACAGCTATTTTGCACCACCAGTCTGGGATGTGTGTGTGTCTGTGTGTGTGTGTGTGTGTGTGTGTGAGAGAGAGAGAGAGAGAGAGAGAGAGAGAGAGAGAGGGATAGTCTTAAATACTTCACTGTGTTTTATTTTTACCAGAAGATAGATAGCTCCAAGATCTAATCTAGGGATAAAAATACTTAAAACACTTAATGAATTTGTTTTAGGTTATATTCCTTATTCATTTCAGTCGTTTGTAGTTTTACATTCTCTGTGTGCGTGGGTGAATCATTTTCTGGTATCACACTACATAAAGGACTATTAAAATCGCTGTTTAACAGAACTATTAAAGCCAGTAAAGTTGGGGCCTGGCAGTGACCCTGATATTAAACTCTGTGATCCATTAGACTCAATGTTATCTTAGTTTAAATTGCTAGAAGTGTAACTGTTATTGTTAAAGATTCTCTCCATATATAGTTTACCTTTATCTTACCTGTACTTTACTTGTAGTGCACTCACTGAATGGGATTTTTTTTCCTGCTTAATAAAGACATTTTTTTTTAATCTTGGAAAGAGGAAGTGATTTTTGCATGCATATAGAACTGTCGCTGTCCAATTTCAATATCTTTGATGAATAAAATAAATTAAATTTCTTCCTCCATCTTCAATCTACTTTGAATGCCTGATATTATAAAAACTAGGACGTATCCTACTGAAAACATCATACAAAAAGTTTTATTTTTCTAAGCATGAGACATATCCTCATAAATCTGGAAATAGTCTAATCTACTTTGTTTTATAGGATTAGGCTGTCTCCAGGTAAATAATCAGGCATTTGGATTCACTACTCTTCTCTCTATTAAAAGATAACCCTTAAGCTGAGATTACCTTGAAATTTATACATGTTCATCGATTGGATTATCTTTTCGTGCTTAATCCAAATACACCCCGCCGATTTATTTCTTATTCCGCGAGTAATGAAAGATATCCGTTAACCATGCCTTCACAAACATAGATTATCTGAGAGATGCAATTCATGGTTTTTCAGGTAACCCCAAGATGATGATAGGACATACCTTTCCAAAGGTCATCGAATTTTTCTTTTGTGCTCAATAATAAGAGGCCCGCGGGATCATGTATCCTAGGTGAAATTAAGAACCGTGGGGCATATTGGTGCTAGTTCATTGCTGTATGAGAATTCGTCCATATTTATTAAGTGATTTGTATTGATCAACTGAAATAAGTTACCGACATCAATAAAGTGTAGATATTACGAGGATCAAATCAGATAAGAAGGAATATTCTCATTTGCTCTTTTATAACGACAACGTATAGCAGCAATCTTTCGCTTATTATTTTTTTTTCCCGAAGCAATAATCGGAAATCACTTGATTTTTTCAAGATAAACTATGATATAAATGTTTTTGTGAGTCTGTAAGAAAGTGTATTTCTCGACTGCATATATTCTTCATTGTTACTATGACAATGGTCTGCATTGAAAATGGCGTTACAAAGTGCAGCCCTTATGGTTGGAGCGTAAACAGACTCCAGATACGTCATAACTGGGTAATTCCATTGATTTCTTACTGTCACTGAATTATCATAACCAATCATAACCATAATGACGTAATTTAGAACAAAGGAATCAATAATGTTCTCGTTTTATGTAACTTATCTTGCATTGATAGCATGAAATTTTAAACAATCGGTTTATGGAAAATAGGCATTGTACGTTGACTCTATTTGGGATTATATTTGAAAATTGTTAAGGTTTCAAACAAGGAAAAAAATAATAATCAGACACTGTTTGGGGTAACACTAAACTTATATTAGAGTAACCAGTTCATTTTCTGATCCACTCTTTTTCTAGACAATTTAAACAGATTCAAGTTCATGATAATAATCTCATAATTGTCAGTATCCGTCTAATACTATAAATGTGCTATTCTTTTCGTTTCTTGCGAGTTTTCCTGGATTTCGTGATGGCGTCAAACTCTAACGTGTCATGATCTAACAAACAATGATATTCCCAATCCACAAATTTGAGTACCGACGAATTATAATTTTCAGCAAAATCAGGAAACTTGATACATCTAAAACGAAACTAATTCATAGTAAAACATAGCATGAACCGTTCCTATTATTATGACCTTGATTGCAAGCACACAGTCAAACCTTTCCTCTGATTATGAAATCGATTGCAAGCACACAGTCAAACCTTTCCTTTGATTATGACCTTGATTGCAAGCACACAATCAAACCTTTCCTCTGATTATGACCTTGATTGCTATCATACAGTCAGACTCTTCATCTGATTATGACCTTGATTGCAAGCATACAGTCAAACCTTTCCTCTGATTATGACCTTGACTGCTATCATACAGTCAAACCCTTCCTCTGATTATGACCTTGATTGCAAGCACACAGTCGAACCTTTCCTTTGATTATGACCTTGATTGCAAGCACACAATCAAACCTTTCCTCTGATTATGACCTTGACTGTTATCATACAGTCAAACCCGTCCTCTGATTACGACCTTGATTGCAAGCACACAATCAAACCTTTCCTTTGATTATTACCTTGACTGCTATTATACAGTCAAACCCTTCCTCTGATTATGACCTTGATTGCTATCATACAGTCAAACCCTTCCTCTGATTATGACCTTGATTGCAGACATACTGTCAAACCCTTCCTCTGAATATGAACTTGATTGCTATCATACAGTCAAACCCTTCCTCTCATTATTACCTTGATTGCAGACATACTCTCAAACCCTTCCTCTGATTATGACCTTGATTGCTATCATACAGTCAAACCCTTCCTCTGATTATGACCTTGATTGCAGACATACTGTCAAACCCTTCCTCTGATTATTACCTTGATTGCAGACATACTCTCAAACCCTTCCTCTCATTATGACCACTGTAAATATATACATGTATTTATTAATCGACTTAATGTGATCTTCCTTACTTATTTAACGTTACTACCAAAGCATCGTATGACTTATGAATACACTGAAAACCGTCAAAGCAAGGTCACGGCAAAGAATACTTCATACAGTGATATATTCATATTCGTGATTTATAAAGGGCTTTATACAGTGCACGTATGGTTCTGTCTAAATCATTTTTTTTCACAGAAATATACACGTGATGTAGAAAGCCCGGTAGAATGCACGTAATGTCATAAAGGGTGGGTGCTTCGTTAAGGCTGTCGTTTTAAAGCGCGTATAGTTACTGGAATAAATTCTAATCCTCTAACTTTCATATTTCACGTTTTTTTAAAATAAAGACGCACCAGTAAATAAAGTCGACTTAATGCGTGGAAGTGAAAAGTTGTGGAGAATGAGTCGGGTGGTAAGAGACAAACATCCAGAATACGTAAAAGATATGTATCTTTGAGGCCCATTACGCACACACCGTCAAAGTCATGGTTTTTCAAGGAAAACCTTAAGGTTACTGATACACGAAGAGGTGAATAGTTTACACAAACGTACAGTATGCTTATTTTATACATATATTACATCGCAAAAAGCCATGCCGAATTTGAATCCATCTGTTATTGGTAAATCATTTTATTTTGGATGCCTTTTACTATTAAGAGGACTGGTCTCTGTTTTGAAAGTTAGTTGGCAGGAATCAGGTTTATCGATCTGCGAAATAGTTATAGCTTATATGGCGTAAATAAACAAATGAAAAAAAACGCTACGTAGTCTTCCTATATAAACAAATGAACAATTTACGAGTATCTCTAACATTGATTATGCGTAATATATATGTATGGGTTATTGCATTTTTATGGGGAAAAATGAACGAGTTTTACACAATAGCATCAAATCTCGTTATGGTTTATTTAAAATTGAAATTAAGAGTAATATTGTGAATGAATGCGCCTTGGAACCGGCTTTCCATTTGGCTTGGAATGGTTGGATTTTGTTTTCTGTCAATCCAGCTAAACTCTGTATCTAGTTGTGATTGACTGAACCTTTGGGCTGGGTGGATTACGCACAACGTGGCTGGTAGGATTGGTGTGAACAGCAAGTTGCACATGTGCGTCTCTTCTGCCGTTGATAGTTTGGAATCTTAAGCTGAAAAAAATGAAATTGTTGTAATTGAAGCTCTCAAGAAAATGTAGGACTACATTTTATTTTGTAAGGGAATATCAAATGCTTTTCGTTTTGGAGTGTGGTAAATTCTTCTTTTGAAGTTAATTTGTTTTGGAAATGAATAATTTCGCGATGTGCGTCAATTTTATTGCCCCATGTGATTCTAATTATCTGAAATAATTAAGAAAGCTAATTTTGAGAAAATGCAAGATGAAGAAAGTACATTTATTGCCATTGCTATTGCCAGCTATAGATGACACATTGTTATGCCCTATTACTTGCATGCTCTTTATTGGAGGGACCCCAGCTACCTGACCTGTATGACTTGTACTATAAATCCAAAACGTTAAAAGGAAAATTGCAAAGTAGCTGGTGTGTGAGAGTCAATAATGCTTTCTTGGCATCTTGGGTTATAGGCCCTGAGCCTCTTGCGTTTCTACTAAAACTGACATCTTTTAGTTGTATTGTTTTCAAAATTATTGCTTGGACTGACTTCTAAGATGGGTGGTCTCTGAGGTAGATGGGATTGCACATAGCCTTTAAATGCTATACTATTTGTAAAGACCGGACAAAGCACGGTTCATAGTCTGAACCAGAGCAATCCAGCTACAGACCTGCTGGCCATGTGTGGCCCACTCGTCATGTTTTGTGGCAATATAAAAATCAGTTCTATAACTATAATATAATTGATATAATATATATCATGTATGTCCGACGATCTTGACAATTTTGGTTCATATGTCCCAGTGTGTTGTAGATCTTGGGCTACCCTTGTCTGAACCATTATATTTATACTAGTGGGAAAAGCCTCATGCAACATAAATTCTAGTGAAAATTACTCTGCTAATGGAAAAACAAAGAAATTAATATTGCAATTAAATGAAGCTGATAAATCAAGTCTGTTAAAGATAAAGTGTTTCTTCATCACAGTTATAAACACGGTATTCAACCTTATGTTGATAATACATCATCTTTTATTACTAATAACGGGACTGTTTATCTGTGGACACCTTGATGGCGATACCCGTTCGTTATACAGGAAAATCTAACATCGCTGGAAAACATTAATTAAGGAAACAGATCCCAATCAAGACTGGTCTTTGGCACGTCGCCTACATAGATTAAACGACTTTCTACTCCAGGTCTTCGTAATGGAATTGTGATTTAAAAAAAGTATATACAAAGCATAAAGATTCTCCGCTTTTCGATCAGTAATAGATTGGAACGGTTTACGATTTACTTTTTATTTACATATTGCAAACTGCAGTGTACTGTTAAATCCGTTTTAGTGCGAATTCATATCTGATCCGCCATATATCATGCCCTGTCCAGATAATAACCAAGAACAGACTGGCTTCACTGTTATTTCTCTAGTATAAACTCGCCAATAATATGGTTGGACAACTATAAACATACGGTGTTTTCGTGTCTCACGCTTTCAGGCAACTGAGTTTACCGTTTAGGTATCTATATTACCTTGGGTCCAGAGTAAAAAAGTGGAAACTTCTTGCGCTCCAAAGCTGAAGGTTAATTTTTCAGGAGAATATTTGTTCATTGGCTACCAATATGAGTAGAACTAATACCTCCTATAAAACAGAGATCTGATAGGCATCGATACAAGTTTGGGTTTTGTTGACAGTTGCAATTCCCTTTCCACTTAGTTTTAGCTTCATATGTTCTAAAGCGTTAGGTTTCGTGTTACAGAAGAGTTTTTGTTGGCAACGATATATTTGATACGACGTCATTCATTCTCAGAATTATCAAACGGTAACCTGGATCAAAATATCAACAGAGCATGATATTGTATGTGTACCTTGCAAATTTACTTACTGTCTACTTACATATTTCTCAAAAACGTAAATCAATTGCGTTCGGTTGCTGTACTTTTTGGTATTTTCTTAAATACTTGCTACTAATCTATTTCTGATAAGAGTGATGGAAAAAGTGGACGCAAAGATAAGACCACATTGCACATGCTTCATTACTTTCTTTCAATCAGTTTATAATATGGAATCATCGTTACATACGTTTTCTAAACTAAGTATGTTAATGACATGCATACGAGTTACAGAGAGGCTGAAAAAGCTGGAAATATTTGAAGAAATAGTTTGAAAAAGAAAAGAATACACTTTCTTCGAATATAAAGTTTGGTATATAAATCGATCTTTAACAATACACTTAGAAAGTAAATTGTTATGTATTTCCGATACATTTAATTAGAAGAACAACAGGTGTGACACGTGGAAAAGACGATTAGCAGAAACCTTTTATATGGATTCATAGTGATTTTTTTAAATATCTCATTTGCACTGGAATAAGACAAACCCATTAAATACCACTGGCATAACACCCAGGGGCAGGTCCAGGGGATGAGCTCGAAACAGCCAAACTTATCCTAGAGTATGATGTATTTACAGGTAGATGGTCAATGCCTTGAAAACGTTTTAGATGTAAGAGCTTCAGTAGGCTTCACCTCCTGGAATTTCGCTGGGGTTCAGTCCCATGTATACATGTTTTCTCTCTCCCATGTCTCGACCCCAAGAAAAGGTGCTAAACAATGTTTATGGAACCGCCTCTGACAGCACACAGATGATAAACGATTCAATCAGTGTGAATATTATGATCTTTCTTGAGAGCCTGTTGTGTCTGTTCTGTATTCAGTAATCATTTTCCCACATATATTTTATAGCCGACGTTAAAACATATATGAGTTTGTTGTTCCATCCCGCTTAACGGCTTTGCCGATTCTTTGAACAGCAAGAGGGGAGTAAGTGATTGCCTTTTATCTTCAGTTTATTGCGTAAACTCTTGGCATTCGTGAATCGTGCTGATACTCTCACCGAATTCACGATCTCCCCCTATTACAGAACCAGTCTATCTCAATTTACTGATCACTAAAAGTGTGCGAAATGCGAGACTGTATAAAAAAAGATGTACATTTTAAGTCTGAAGAGTGAACGGTAAGGATAACTTCTAATGAAACCACAGGGAACAAGAAATTTACTGGCCTGGCTCGCTGGGTAAGTCTCATTTGCAGCATATTTACCGAGCTGGGTAACAACGTACATATCAAAATCCCATTGAAAACAAGATTGCATAATACTAGACCAGCAGGAACTTTTGGGAAGGGGTGTTGTCAGAATCATTAAAAATTGTTTGACCAAGCACATTTTCTCTTTCCATTCAAAATCAGAATTAGGATGTTAGGGGACCATACCTAAAACTGAAATAGCACGTCTTTAAATAAATAATTAAACAAACACATTGAGAAATTTCGATAATGCTATTTTCAGTGTTTCCATTTTATACATTACTCTAGCTCTGTTACATCTTCCTATTATGTTATCTTTAGTAAGAAAAATGGACCAGCCTGATTAAAAGGTATGATCGTCCCTTCGGGAGACCATATCGCCAAAGGCGACAAAGAAAGCACGACGTATAGTTACTAGCACGAGCCACAAACCACTCTGATAGGTATATAACAACATTAAAGTAAAGAATCAGTAATTGTTAGTACTAAAAGTAGAGGCTATAGTTTTACAAAAACTCAGTCTCTAGTGCCACTTAGAACCAAACACCGTACTTATCGGAATAGCTGGCCCTCCGTCAGTCCTAATATTAGGGCCAATGCTATGCATGAGATTTTTACGAAAGTCTTCGATTCTTCAAAATATGTGTCCATTGCACAATAGGGTTTCTCTTGTTTGTTTGTGTCAATTGTGAACTGTCATTCCCATTCATTTAAATTTCTCATCCTTTCTTCTTTTGTCTGTTTATATATATGGTCATTGATATTTTCATTCTAATGGTGATTGATCTTTTCATTAAAATTGTCGTTGATCTTTTCATTCTAATGGTCAATGATCTTTTCATTCTAATGGTCATTGGTCTTTTCATTCTAATGGTCATTAAACATTTCATTCTAATGGTCATTGATCTTTGCATTATAATGGTCATTGATTTTTTCATTCTAATGGCCATTGATCTTTCATTCCAATGGTCAATGGTTTTTTCATTCTAATTGTCATTGATCTTTTCATTATAATAGTCATTAAACGTTTGATTCTAATGGTCATTGATCTTTTCATTATAATGGTCATTGATCTTTTCATTCTAATTGTCATTGATCTTTCATTCCTATGGTCATTGATCTTTTTATTATAATGGTCATTGATCTTCATTCCAATGGTCAATGATTTTTTCATTCTAATGGGCATTGATCTTTTAATTCTAATGGTCATTGATCTGTTCATTCCAATTTTCATTGATCTTTTCAGTCTAATGGTTATTGATCTTTTCGTTCCAATGGTCAATGATCTTTTCATTCCAATGGTCATTGATCTTCTCATTACAATTGTCATTGATCTTTTCATTCCAATTTGATCTTTTCATTCTAATCGTGGTGATTGATCTTTTCGTTCTAATGGTGGTCATTGATCTTTTCATTCCATTTGATCTTTTCATTCTAATGGTGGTCATTGATATTTTCATTCTAATGGTCATTGATCTTTCATTCCAATGGTCATTGATCTTTTCATTATAATGGTCATTGATCGTCATTCCAATGGTCAATGATTTTTTCATTATAATGGTTATTGATCTTTTCATTCTAATGGTCATTGATCTGTTCATTCCAATTTTCATTGATCTTTTCATTCTAATGGTCATTGATCTTTTCGTTCCAATGGTCAATGATCTTTTCATTCCAATGGTCATTGATCTTCTCATTATAATGGTCATTGATCTTCATTCCAATGGTCAATGATCTTTTCATTCCAATGGTCATTGATCTTTTCATTATAATAGTCATTGATCTTCATTCCAATGGTCAATGATCTTTTCATTCCAATAGTCATTGATCTTTTCACTCCAATCGTCATTGATCTTTTCATTCTAATTGTAATTGATCTTTTCATTCCAGTGGTCATTGATCTTTTCATTCCAATAGTTATTGGTCTTTTCATTCAATGGTCATTGATCTTTTTGTTCCAATGGTCAATGATCTTTTCATTCCAATGGCCATTGATCTTCTCATTACAATGGTCATTGATCTTTTCATTCCAATGTGATCTTTCATTCTAATGGTAGTCATTGATCTTTTCATTCTAATGGTGGTCGTTGATCTTTTCATTCCAATTTGATCTTTTCATTCTAATGGTAATTGATCGTTTCATTATAATGGTCATTGATCTTTTCATTCCAATGATCATTGATCTTTTCATTTTAATGGTGATTGATCTTTTCATTCTGTGTTCGTCATTTGACTTGTCTGGCCCTGAGCAAAGCGGAAAAGCTTTTCCTGGCTAAACACAGACTTTGTTTAAATGTCAAGAAATGAAATAATTTTCTTCTGGAGACGAATAGCAGATGACATAAAAGTTGAATCATTCAACCTGGCTAACGTCATCATGGAATATATTTTTATTGCTTAGATTCCTCTTCCTGTGAGACTTTATTGCATGATTGGAAACTACTTATCCAATGATAGATAATGTAACAAATATACCAACATCAAAACAACTACCATAAATGTTATTAACAATGTTTTCGTTAATAATAGATTTATTAATTTCACTTGCCTGTGTGAAATCGATAGACTTGGAAATTATTAAACTGGCATTTCTAGCAGATACACGTAATCTCAATATGAACTTCCAGCGAAGTATCCAATACCGATCGATGTTCTGTTTTGTCTTTCAGTACATTTTGTAAACTGCCTAAATTAAACATTGAAAGAAATCTGTTAGTGAATTTCGTCATAATGTCTTCATTTAAAGTCTGTTCCTAAAGTAATATCCCCTTTAAGCTTTGGATAGTATATGCTACTGTAGAAACAGACTATAATGGATGTTCTGTTTTGTGTCTGTGCACCTATCATACGACTTTGTGCTTTGATTCATTGTAAGTATTCGATCATCTGTTAATTGGTTATTATTATAAATAAAAAAGTAAATTCGTCCAGTGGGCTACATGTGTTTATCATACAACTCATTTCAAAAGCTAACAGTGTTTTCCAGAATTAAACTATACCTTCTCCATTGCTACTTTTACGTTTGCAAGCTGCTTCCAGAACAGCAGGTATATGATCCCGAATACGACTTGTGTGCAGTTTCATGTTCTTCTTGCCCATTATTGATCCATAATCGTTTTACTTTTTGTTTTTTCATTTCTTTACCACTTGGCATGTTTCTAGTTATGCTGTTGTGCAAGATACAAAATTGTTACAAATAAAATTGTTTCATATCCATGCTATTGTTTTAATCATCATGAGGTGAAAGTAGTTTACAGTCAGACAGCAGCTTTCATAACTGCAAAAACATCCAAGCAATTTGTTCCCTGACTTAACTAATGCTAGTACAATAGTACACGTTAAGAGCGAGTTGGAAATCGCACATATGGACTTTGCCATCCACACAGCGTTATTTAGTCTCTTCGGTCAAAAACTCATGCCACACTGTTAAAAAAGTGATTATCATTCAAAATATTTAATGGCTTATATGTGAAAGGTCGAGTGCCAATGTAGCAAATGTTTTTCTTGCTAGTTGCATGTGCTGTGTCCACTAGCTTGATGTGAGTTAACCAGTTTCTTTCACTGAATTTTGTTATGACTCCATGGTCTTAAACTATGCAAATGAAAGGATGTGGAACCAACAATTTGAGTAAAATTCAAAACAATAATTTATTTTTCCTATAATACAAAGTGAAAATTCAAAAGACACACATTATTTTGAACTAAATAATCATACATGTTCCTCGAGACCAAAACTAAATAATATTCGGAATGAATTCCAATAGTCTTGAATGTGCTGATTTGTCATAATGTTTTAATCCAGAATGTCTTTGAATGGTCAATGATCTTTAGTTCCAATATAGTGCTTCAGTACAAAAAGTCGATGAGCATTTTGTAATTTTAAAGAATAATTTAAATGAATGAATTCCCTCAAATTATATCTGAACACAGCTGAAAATGGTTTCACATACTGATCTTGAAACAGGAATGAATAATTGCTTAGCCATTCTCTTTATATATAAATGTTACTTGACTAGCGAAATAATCGATTTACTACGGAAAAAGCACTAACTCGTAAGCATGGTCATGTTTTGAATTCAAATTTAAGTAAATAACATATTTACTTCGTAGAAACATAACAAAAGTGAGGTAGGCACAACCTCAATCACGGACAAAAGTTAAGCATATAATAAAGTTATACAAAATAGTTATACATAACAATTGTTACGGAAGACAAAGGCAAGTTTCTGTACTAATTTTGTCTTTATCTTAAAATCTGAAATTTTTCATATCAGAAACAACGTGCAAATCTCCCTTCTGCATGGCGATTCGCTCTAATCAGATTGGTTCATGTATTTTTGGAAAGATTCAAAATAACATGTATGTAGAATATAGTTAAATTTAGTAGTGTAATAAAAGCGACTGTACTTAAATTTGAATTTCTCGAAATTTCTCTCTATATTTTTTTATTTAGATCGAACTAATTTGATTTAACTATGGTCCAGTCATTTTTTAAATTTTGATTTGTAATGACGATGCATACTATATAAGTGGTCTAGCAATTTTTATTGATTTTTGTAAAAGGTCCCTACCGTTGTTGGTCAAGTAATTGTTTAGCATGAAATATAATTTTGTTGTATTCCTATACGGAAGATAAAAGCACAAACATATGAGTGATCGATCTTTTGCATATATTTACTACTTGTTTTAGTCCTGTTGTGATGCTTTTAATCTAACAATTTACTCGAATAATAGCAACAATGACCATTAGAATGAAAAGATCAATGACAATTTTAATGAAAAGATCAATGACCATTAGAATGAAAATATCAATGACCAACAAAAAAAAATCAGCGTATTAATCACTTTAAGAATATCGATGGACAATAATCTACGATAACAGAACAGCATATATATATATATATATATATATATATATATATATATATATATATATATATATATATATATATATATATATATATATATATATATATATATATATATATATATTGATCAGCATACCAATCACTTCATCGACAAGAAAAGAAAACAGGAAAAGATTAATTGCTACACATACGCACATGAGTAGCACCAGTAACTATTTCTACTACTAGTACATATTCAGTCATCGTTCTACATTCCTGCTTTTGATGTTATATTGAAATTGTCATTCTTAGTTACTTATTTTACTCAGTTTTTATCAATATCTCCATAACAAAAATATACTCAGCTGCTGTATCTGGAAAAAAAGGCATTACCTATGTCGACATTGATTCTGAGAAGTCTGTAACTGCTGTCTCTTGGGAAAAGCATTGCATGTCACGACACTATTCTAAGAAGAGTCTGTTACTGCTTTCTCTGGGAAAAAGGCATTACCTATGTCGACAATGATTCTGAGAAGTCTGTAACTGCTGTCTCTTGGGAAAAGCATTGCATATTGCGACACTGATCTAAGAAGAGTCTGTTACTGCTGTCTCTTGGGAAAAGCATTGCATATCGCGACACTATTCTAAGAAGAGACTGTTACTGCTGTCTCTGGGAAAAAGGCATTACCTATGTCGACAATGATTCTGACAAGAGTCTGTAACTGCTGTCTCTTGGAAAAAGGCATTACCTATGTCGACAATGATTCTGAGAAATGTCTGTAACTGTTGTCTCTTGGAAAAAGCATTTCATGTCACGACACTATTCTGAGAAGAGTCTGTAACTGCTGTCTCTTGGAAAAAGCATTGCATGTCACGACACTATTCTAAGAAGAGTATGTTACTGCTGTCTTTGGGAAAAAGGCATGGCATGCGTCGACACTGTTTCTCAGTAGTCTTTAACTGTTGTCTCTGGGAATTAGTAAAACGAATGTAACTTCAAAGCTTAGAGATGAATGGAGAAAACGGATTTTCATCAGGCAATCCACGCGTACAAACACAAAATGTCTTCCTTTTATAATTCATCAATGAAACAGAATTTAATTTAAATAGTAATTAGAAAAGAAGAGTAATAGAAATAAAAAAGAAGGGAAATATGTGTAGCCACATTGATAACCTACTTTTCTGTTCAGGTTGGTGATCACCTAGCAATTACCTTCCTTGTACGTTTCAAAAATAATGCAGGTAGATGCATTCAAGAACATAAAAAAATTAGTATACTAATTAAATAATACTAAAAAAGAATATTTAACAGATGATTAAATATACACAAATAATGCTTATAATTAGATTATTATTTATATAGTGTCAATGGCAATAAAAACTAATTATTAAAATTAGAAAAAAAATCTTGAAATAAAAGTATGATTGGAGAAATGTAAATCATCCAAAAGTCCTATCTGTAAACCCTTGAAACAAACAGGAAACTAATTTCCTAGGTTCAAGCTTAATCATATATATATATGGATCATTTTTAGAGTGGTTTGAACTGCAAATAAAGGAGTTACAATCACATACGAAGAGAAATCTGAAAATATAGTTTACAAAATGAATAAGAACATTTTAAAAAAAATATTATGAATAATTGACCGAAAAAATATTATGAATAATTGACCCATAAAATTATTATGAATAATTGACCCATTATAGGCTTATGGACATGATAAATTTAGAAAATGGAATATGCTGTTAGGTACAAGTCTGAATTTCGAGAGATAATTAAAACGTCGTTATATACGGTAGGCAAAATATATTAACATATAATATAAGCTATTTAAAATCTTATTATTCAATAATTAGACAAAAATTTTAAACAAGACAAAGATCAATTTTTCTGTTGAGAACCGCGTTTACATATATTAATAGTATAAAGAATATATTGCTCTTCGTAGGCTATCTACCTCAAACGGAAAAGAAATTGTAGGGGTCAAATATTATAATCGTACGACGTGAAGGACAAAATAAAGTAAAACGACGACAGGTATACCACTTGTTTAGTAACCTTTGGCGTCGCTGTCACTCAGTATTCCCATATACATGTCGTTCACACAGATAATCATATAATCTTGCAAATTCATAGGTCATATCACATGGAGAGTCGACGGTGTGGCGTATTTCCCCAAAGAAAGAATTCTACCCCAGGGTCGAAACCCAGGTGGTCGCAAGAAATAAATCTGACAGAAAGTTTAACTTTATGTGACTATCGCCCTACCAAGGTTTGTCCATTATCTATCTGGGATGATAAGAAAGACACGCAACTGAGGCAAATGTAAACCCAGTTTTGGAATGTGATGTCTATATAAGCACTACCACATTCTTGTCAATTTACGATTGTTTGTCGTTTGATTAAATACCCAGGATGGTTGATGTGTATTCAGGCATTCCCCATCCCCCCGATGATTTCTAATGATTGCAATTTAAAATTATAAATTTACGGTCCATGTAAGAATTACTTGATTCTTTTCAATTTGCAACGTTATGCCATTCGATTAACTACACACGACAGATGACGATTATCTATCCATGTATTCCTCCCATCCCCACCCCTATGCCCGATCCCCGATGACTTGTGAAGATTGTAATTTACAGTAGTAGCATGCAATTAGGCTGTATTTCGTCAGGTTAAGGAAAGGGATGGGAAAGATGGGTAACAAATGGGATGGGTAAAGAAAGGGGTGGAGAGGATGGGTAAAGAAAAGGATGGGGAAGATTGGTAATGGGATGGGAAGGATCAGGTATGGAGTGTGGAGGATGAGTATAGCAATGGGTGGAGAGGATGGGTAAAGAAAAGGATGGGGAAGATTGGTAATGGGATGGGAATGATGTGGTAAAGAAAGGGGTGGGAGGATGGTAAAGAAAGAATGAATGATAATGATGGGTAAAGAAACGGATGTGGAGAATGCGCAAACAAAGGGATGAGGAGGATGGGTAAAGAAAGGGATGGGGAAGATTGGTAATGGGACGGGAAGGATGAGTACAGAAAGGGATGTGGAGGATGGTCAAAGAAAAGGATGGGGAGGATGGGTAAACAAAAAGAAAGGGATAGGGAAGATGGGTAAAGAAAGGGATCTGGAAGATGAGTAAAGAAAGAGATGGAGAGGATGGGCAAGTAAAGGGATGGGGAGGATGGGTAAAGAAAAGGATGGGGAAGATGGATAAAGAAAGGGATGTAAAGGATGAGTAAAGAAAGGGATGGAAGATGGGCAAAGAAAGGGGTATGGAAGATTGGTAATGGGATGGGAAGGATGAGCAAAGAAAGGGGTGTGGAGGATGAGTAAAGCAATGGGTGAAGAGGATGGGTAAAGAAAATGATGGGAAAGATTGGTAACGGGACGGGAAGGATGAGTATAAAAAGGGGTAGGGAGGATGGGTAAAGAAAGAATGAATGAGAATGATGGGTAAAGAAAGGGATGTGAAGGATGCGCAAAGAAGAAAGGGATGGGGAGGATGGGTAAAGAAGGGGATGGAAAGACTGGTAATAAGATGGGAAGGATGAGTAAAGAAAGGGGTGGGGAGGATGGATAATGAAAGAATGAATGAGAATGATGGGTAAAGAAAAGGATGTGGAGGATGCACAAAGAAAGGGATGTGGAGGATGGGTACAGAAAGGAATGGGGAGGATGGGTACTGAAATGGATGGGGTGGATGGGTAAAGAAAAGGATGGGGATTATGGGTAAAGAAAGTGATGAGAGGATAGGTGAACGAAGGGATGCGGAGGATGGGTACAGAAATGGATGGGGTGGATGGGTAAAGAAAGGGATTCGGCGGATGGGTAAAAAAGTTGTGGCAAAGATGGTTGAAGAAAGGAATGCGGAGGATGGGTAAATAAAGGGATGGGCAGGATTCTTGTTGTCTCTACCTCAGAACTAGGCACAACATAACACCATACAATACGGATGCTCAACGATTATTAGCAATGACTTTGAAATCATGCGAAGGGCGCATTATTTGATAAAAACAAAAGCATTATGCTGACTTATACAACTACAAAGACTGGTAACAATGTAGTGAACTGGGGTTGAAATTCTTTGGTGGGATATATATTCATTCATATACAAAACGTAAATCTCGACGGAAACGTTTATAAAATCATTAGTATAAATAGTAACTAGTAATACATCGTAATGGGATCCGATATTTCATCAAAGGATAATATATATCGCGACGGGATCGGCTCAATTTGATTTTCTCGACAAGACTTTAAATAGAAAAATATTCGCTGGAAAACCAGTGTTACAGGGTGACGATTCATGACACATCAACTCAATTAAATGTTGACGCGGAATGGTGTAAATCCAGCTCAATCATTCATGGTCTCATCGTTAAATGTGCTTGTTTAAAATTCAACTCCAACATTACGTTGTAAAGTGATGCTGCAAAACCCAAAGTTAGCAAACTATATTTTATACTTTTATGACACAATCATAACAAAATGTGTCACGTGATTGTGCCTAGCGAATCTGACTTACCATATAAAGTTGAGCATAAACGTATTCTAGATTTTATCTCACTTTGACCACATTTTGAAGAAACGGATCATAATCAGCGGTGTCTTTATTTTACGCTGTTAACGCAAAGCAAGGTTAATAATAAATATGTGTACACAGAGCAACCTCTTACTCACTCGTATCTTATTAGATTTCACCTCCACAAACTCTCCGACAGGTAGCGCAGATGTCGGCTAGATAAATTAATTAAGTGTGCATAACAATATATAGCATCTTGTGTTCAATACTTTCTTTTCATTGGGACAAATAAAATGCGTTTAAAAAGATAAATAACATTTCTTTTTTTTAAAAAAAAACTTCATGATTACTAGTTCGAAATCATTACGCTTAAATGAGCATAGCTGTCTATAATAACCCTTAATATTGATGTATGAAAGGAACTATTTTGCTGGAGTTGAGTGGCATGTTCCTCTAATATTAAACGTTCGTGATATCCATGCACAGTCTTAGTGTTTTATGTTTTACACGTCAGGATCAGTAAGTTCGCAACTCAGCTTTAATTCTCATGCAAATCTTCATCCGAGATTATGCACTTTGAGGACTTTACTTCATTCAGCTCCCCCGAGGTCATTAATATACAAGCTGATTAAATGTATAGCTGTGCATTAGTATCACGAATGCACTATAAGTTTCAAACATTTTGACCCCGCCCTAATGTCAATAACAGCAAGTGATAACGCCTCCTTTGAAGCAGGAGCCAATCACGGTCATATTCAAAGATCTGTTATACACGGTCTGTATCACGCCATTTAGAGATTAAACAAGTGTTTACTGTTAAGCCCTGATGTGGAGAAGAGCAGTCGAACGTTGTTTGTGAATACTACACGATCTCTTCCAAGATTGGTTCCATTAAAGGATATACTATTTAGTTATTTCGATCAGTAAGGTGTGTTGTACATGACCGGTACTAGAGTGGAAGATAATTACTGCTGAGTGTATATTAACGGCTTTACTTGTCTATACATATGCCCGACAAAACCCACGTGAAGTAAACAGTGATTCAAGCAGGTTTTCTTCTAAATTTGTTCTATTTACAATGATTAAGCGCGGGAAAATGAGAATATGCTGAGAAAATGGCGACCACTTATCTTTACTCGGTATAAAAGAATATGTTTCATTATGATTTCTGGGATGTTTATCTCTGTATATTCAGTTATTCTTGTGATACAGGTAGGAATTAATTCTGCTATTAGGGTTCAGATTGTAGGCGATTCAGATTCGAGCCTTCTGGCTTCGTTCAGCGATAAAAATTACGAAAACATAAGCCTTCAAATCCCAACTAAATCCAATGGAAACATTCAGACCGCACTTCACATGGAAAATAAAAGATCCTTAACTTCATCCTCGTTGTACATGACTAACAGAAGTCTGAAAGTGATGCCAGTCTCTGCCGAGGAATCAAAGGAAACAGACGATAAAATCTATCTGGATGAAGAATATTCATTGGATGACAACAGTGACAACAAACATGCAAAATATTCCTCGTACGAGAGCAGCGGTAATGTTAAAAACGCCACACGGCGACTACCTCAAGCAATCATTATAGGGGTTAAAAAGGGTGGAACACGTGCCTTACTGGAATACCTCCGACTACATCCAAAGATTAGGGCCACCGGCCCTGAGCCTCACTTCTTCGATAAACATTATAAGAAAGGTCTTGAATGGTACAGGTTAGTATATCATTTGAAATGATGTGATTTTGGATTTTTAACGTAGCTTTAACAATTTTTCAGTCATATCGCTACGATGTCTGCAGTGTGGCAGTTTATAGTGATGTCTAGCGCTGAGGTATCATGCCGCAGACATGTAGCATGATGTCCCACCCAGTCACATTATTCTGACACCAGGCCGACCAGACCTAACACTAATCTGTTAATGCTGAGCTCCAAGCGAGGCAGCTGTTAGTACCATTTTTGTAAGTCTTTGGTATGACTCAGCCGGGGATCGAACCCACGACCTCCCGCATCCGAAGCGGACGCTCTAACCACTAGGCGACCGGAGCGGTATATATCGTTTGAAAGATATTTCCCTACTAATAAAACAGCCATGTGTAGCATTCATAGGCAGATAAATAGTAAGACTATGTTTGAAAATAGCATCACTATTTACTCGAAAAGACACACACACATACAATATATATGTATATATATATATATATATATATATATATATATATATATATATATATATATATATATATATACACACACACACACACACACACACACACACGGTTAACACCACAAGGAGTCCTTCCTTATTACATACACAAAGAGTTATTCCTGCTTACATAATTTATATTTCTCATCAGCAGCTTATTATTGTTAAGAATCTATAATTTTTGTCCGTAATTCTCTGGAGGTGGGTGGTTGGAGGGACCTGCTATTTAGATAAAAATTGTCCTCCAAATAGCGGGAAAAATACATTTTTCGCTGCTTTGTAGAACATAACGTATTATCTCAATTGTTTTAGCTGCCAAAAATTTATTATATTTGGAAAGACCCACCCACCCACCCACCCACCCCGCTTTACTTCAGATAATAGCACCTTTAAAGCAGTATGGTGAAGTATATATTGTCGTGCACATATAAGTATTGCTTGCGTTCTTTGAAGATGATGAAGTGAAACTCATCACACTTAGCTGATTTTGCACAGGTTAAATAAAGAAAGTGAAGTAATCTGAGCATACGTACATAACTAGGACAACATATTTCAATCGTTCAAACCGACAGATATAATGTATCTTCTGTCAAAATGACAGCAATTCAATTTACCTTCGGTGCGTTCAATTAAAGTTGTATTTACTCATTTAGTGAGGTTAGGTAACACAAATGCTTGTGTCTGTCTCTCAGTCGAACATATTCTGGTGCATTTCGTTAAAAAATTGTATAAAATTCAGAATTACGTTCGACAAACACTTTCCAATATTGCCCATGAACTGTGTAACATATAGCATGTACTTAGATTATCACCTGCATATTTACCTGTATTTTCAATTAAGATCCCGACTTCATGACTCCATTACCTGAAACTTATTTACGTGACATTAATTTACCAGATGACTATAAATACCTGCAGTCGCGTAAAGCGTATCTGCCAGTCCATTGTAACACTGTATTAATTCAATTTTGTGTAAAACGATTTCTCCTCCATCGGCAAAACTCGACAATAAAAAAAAATGATATAAGGGATGATTTGAGAAAATAACTTTAATAGTGAAAAAGAAACACGCACGCACTCAATCACACAGTGACACACACACACACACACACACACACACACACACACACACACACACACACACACATACATACATACATATATATATATATATATATATATATATATATATATATATATATATATATATATATATATATATATATATATATATATATATATATATATATATATATATATATATATATATATATATATATATATATGTATATATATATGATTATTTTAGTTTACAAGATACAATTAATATATTGACACTTTTCGATAGTATTGGCATTCATATTCTGTATAGTATATGAAATCAAAACAAATCCGACAATTCTCCATTAAAATGAATGTTCCTTTTATAATTTTATTTTTTAATTGAATACAGAGTACTAATGACATAACTGATGAACATAAAGCATAAACAGCGACATTCTACACACACTCACAAAACAAATGTGCTATTTTCCACGAATCTTGTTCTCTACTCCATTTGTACAGACGGTTTTATTCAGGTTTATTTTACTAGTGGTTATAAAGTTGTAACTGTTGGTGTTTTAGTAACAATTTTAGCTTTGTGACATGTCATTTCATCTTTTGAAAGGAGAATAGCCACACACAAAACCCAATAGTTTGTACTTTTTTAGAGTATTTATTACTTTGAAAGTTAGACTGAACATTTGAATCTATGTTCACAGCAGATTGAAAATAAAATTTCAAAACACCAAAGATCGAACAGAATATTTGGACTTCAGGTTTTGTGGAGAATGTATAAGTACTAGACGGTTTTCGAACATTTGTATGGA
Source organism: Sinohyriopsis cumingii (assembly GCA_028554795.2). NCBI lineage: Eukaryota > Metazoa > Mollusca > Bivalvia > Unionida > Unionidae > Sinohyriopsis > Sinohyriopsis cumingii. The sequence goes on along the minus strand of CM068826.1, from coordinate 119,510,435 downwards.
TCAACGTTTCAGTAAAAATTTATCCAATTGTATACATTGTCATTTAATCAAAGCAATGGTTAATGTTCGTATTTTTTTATTCTTTCTTGGTATGCTACAGTTTAGCAAAACAATCAAAATTAGCAGAGGGCAACATTTAACACTAATACGTAAGGTCCTTTTTGGTACGCTACTTTTTCATTGCTTTCCAACGTTTCTCACGCTTCTTTGATCGTATTGCATGATATTGCAGCTGTGTTGGAAAACAAAAACAAGTCATTAGTACAAAACAAAAATTAATTTCTACTAAACATAAGTCATATGTACAAAACTCAAATCATTATTATAAAACCCATTTATTTTCAATTATGTCGCCAAAAAGGGCAGTGTTTTTCTAATGTTTGCCAAGACAATAAGCCCCTTAATAACGTGCACATGTTCCTTAAATCGACACGCTAATTAAACGCCTTTCAAAATGGCGTCTGTGATAATAATTTGGTTTTTGTTACTGCTACTAATAATAGCCAAAACGATCATAATCATCATGATCATCGTTACTATTCGTAACGTAAACTTAACAATGTTAACCATAACCTGTACAGTAATGACGAATTTGATAAAAGAGACATTAATTAAAAAATACACAGAGAAGCCTACATGAGTGCTCAAATCAAATCAAATGATTTTTATTTTACTCTTATGGAATAATTTCTGATCAAAAGATTTCAATTATTCGAAGTTTCATTACTTTGAAATGAGCACAAATGCCAGCTGACACATAACACAGGATGCAAAATAATGTATATTTTCGCTAAAAACGCAAAATAGTGCAAGGAAGTGAAAAGTGTGTAAATTAGAAAAAGAAAAACTCCTATATGGGTTTATAATTTATGAAGTTTGAAATATCATAATTTTATCATGATAAATAATGCTTCATAATTACTGATGGTAAATACTTGATGAGTTTGTCTTTTTAAATGGCTAAAATGACATTCGTAAAGAAAAAAATAACGAATACACATTTTAACAGTATTGTAGTAAATTTTGAATATGCGCATTTGGTTATAGCGCCCACTTTTAAGGAATTTTATCCGAATTTTTTAGTTGTGAGAGTTACATAAAACATGCAAAGTTATCAACATTTTCATTAATTTCCATGGGAAAATCTAAATGTCCTACATTTAGATTCAAATGAACATGTGTGTTACATATCAATGCAATGTTTGCATGCTGTAGCTTTCCATCAAATTATTGTATGTTGGTAGGGTAGTATATATTATCCATTACAATCGCTGATTCAGGCAGTGAGGTCTCGATGTAAGCAGTAATTTGCTATTGCAGTTCTGCTATGCGCAGATTTTCCCCAACACAGACTCTTACAAGATTGGATCAGTGTTGTTAGCAAGATACGCATTATCTTTGAACGATGATAATGACCAAGTGTGCGTTGAGTTTCACAAATAAAGCCTAGAATGCTTCTCTATAGACCATAGCTCATAAAAATGGTTAATAGCTGTGAAACTGATAAATCGATTACTTTTAAGTTTAAATGGCAAAAGTAACTTGTTTGAGAAGCTGTCTCAATCCGTATCCGTTATCACACTTGTCATTGAAAGCCAGGGCAGCTGATTCAAAACAGCGAACATTATAGCATTTGAGTTCCATCACCGTGCATATTTTCCTTTAATGCCAACAAAGCCTTGTAGGGAAAGAATACTACATAGCATACATTTTTGCGACCTTTTTATTAGCGCTATTTTCGAGGTATATTTTTGCGTGTTTTTACGACGATCGTAAAAGCTTCATATTATGAAGCACTAATTACATATCGTGTAAATTACATATCATATAAATTCATATCGTGTAAATTACATATCGTGTAAATTACATATCATAAATTTTACATATCGTGTAAATTACATATCATATAAATTACATATCATATAAATTACATATCGTGTAAATTACATATCGTGCAAATTACATATATAAATTACATATCATGTAAATTACATATCATATAAATTGCATATCATATAAATTACATATCATGTAAATTACATATCATATAAATTACATATCATATAAATTACATATCATAAATGGACTGCGAATTTTATATGCTAGATATGTACATGGCTGTTTTAAAATATCCTTATACAGTTTATTATTTATTAGAAAATAGCCGAAAATAATGATTGACTTATAAGTTTAAATCGGACTAATTCGATGATAACAGCATATAATGGAATCAGTAAGAATGGCATATGGGGTAGATCGGTTTTAAAAAGTATATGAGCGTTGTGGAAAAATAAAATGGCTTTATTCCAGAACCTTGGCATATTCAATATATTTCACATTGGGGACAACAAAAAAAAACAAAACTGTATTAAGATTGAAAAATTACGAGAAATAAGCTTCTTTCACGCAAAGATTAATTTTTTGAAAGTTTATCAAAATACATACAGATCAAGAACACACTATTTAAGTTTAACATACATTGCTGTCTCTTGGGATGAATCTTTACTCAAGGATTATCAAATGTACGCAGATCTTTCACAATTATGTCATATTAAATCACCTGTTTTAATGAACATCTTTGTCAGATTTTCTGCTGGTCTCTGTCTCTTTGAATACACACAGAGAAACGATAAAAGGACGACATCGATTATCTAACATGACTGACAATTTTAAATGAAAATTTATGAAACGAGTTGAATTATTTCAATATGGAAAATTATTTAATTCATTGGAAAGGAAGACCAGTGTTGAAGTTTGTGTATCACATAACAAAAATATTAATATTACTCAATACAACCACAAATAACAAATACAGTGAACAAATCTAGAAGTCATGCAAATCTGAGCCCGAGTCTGAGATTTCAGTTTCAACCAATCAAAAGTAACCTCTAAAATGTAAAGTTCTTTGTGATTCGTTGGAGAAAAACCTCAAGCTCGGACTCAAGCACAAAGGTTTTATAATCTTAGGTCCTGACTATAACATACATTCGGATACCTCGGAAATTACGCACAATTTCTTGATCATTCATTTATTTTGTAATGGCCGAGTTGGTCCTAATAGCAGTTATCCGCATACAATTGACATATGATCAGTAGGATTGGTCTCATAATTGTGATTTGTGTCAAATGATGATACATTTATATGGGTTTATTAAAATAAACAAAACTGGGATGGGACAAATATCCATCTTGTAACGGAATAAATACTTGACTTCGCAATCTATTTGGGAGATAGAAATTGCATGATAATTTCTAAGTATGGATGGTGGACTTTCTCTCAGCTGAGTCAAAATATCTTTTGCATTAAACGTTGGACGAAATCAATTCACTTGGTTTAATTCTCTCCTCGATGGTACTCGGCTAGATTGATTTAGACCAAGCATGCATACAATATAGAAAATGTGCGGCGAACCAAGCTCCATTGTTCCCAACAAGGAGTTATTGCCCGAGCCAAGTGGTATTGCCACTCTAATTTTCACTCCTCACCCAACCGTCATTAGCGCCATATATCCTGCTATGCACCGGTACGATATCATGCCGTGAACCATCGTGATCACCGAAAAGGTGATAAAGACGTTTCAGCACCCTTTCACGTAAAGGTAACCAGACAGGAAGTTTGTATCTTCCAAAAAAAAAAAAAAAAAGCCCAACAACTAAGTACATTATCACTGGAATTTTTTAAAGTCATCACAACAAGACTTACGCACTAATTGGTTAAATATGTATGGCTGTTGAGCATATAGTTTGAGGTCTTCTAAATGTGTATTATAGGAAAGCCGTAACACAAAATTTCAATTCGACACATTTTTTCTTCTTCATCCCTCCGTAAGAGCTAGTTATTTCCAAAACCAAGATAGGTGTTTCTTTCTCCTGACCTCTCCACATTTAAGCATTCATTTTTGCACCATCTTTGGTTGAAATTGCCTCAGGATTGCATTTGCACTTGACAAAACGCAACAAATGTTTCTTCACATCTTGTTGCCAAATTCTCTAACTTGCTGTAAGATATCTGGAATTTGTTTTAAGCCACGATGTTTTGCCATATTCATTACATATTTCATACTCCTTAAAAATACGAGTTTGGATAGCATACAGTAAACACCATTATTCATATTTTATCTCATTTGTTTGAGAATCTGTTACAACTCAACATATTTGCTCAGACATTTTGAAATATTTTTTTTTGATAGATTAGAATTAGATTGGTAAATTATGATATAGCTGGAATCTAAAAGCAATCAGAGCATGGGATAAATATCTTAATGAAATTGTCCATCAGGCTAATAATTAAGTATGTTTTTGTTGTTATTGCAGACTCCGAAGATATTTAGATTTATTCAGATAAATTTCATCCTGCTGGCTATGGCACGCTTGTTCAGATAGATTTCCTTCTCCTGGCTTTATAAAGCTTATTGAGATAGAATATAGAATACATCCTGATGGCTTTAGAAAGCTTAGTCTGTAATGGCGAATTGTGTCAGGGAGACAGTGCGAAAGAACTGTAAATATAATACGTTTATTTGAGAATATTGGACAAAGTATCTCTGTTCATTCCAATTTGAAGACTGACAACACGGTTTACTTTCTGTTGATTTATTCCACACATATAAATAATGCCATATCACCTATTTGCACAGTTACTATTGCTGGCTAAGTGACTTTTCCTTGTTATTGTTACATTAATCGTCACACCATAAATGTGCTGCGTTTCTAGTTTTTAAAGCTGTCGAGAAATAACATATGGCGTGGTGCAGCGCGTTCTACTGCCGTTTCTAGCGTGCCCTTAAACAGTTTAAAATAACCACTTATCAACAATTATCTTTCGTTAACTCGTCTCCCCACCCCATCACCACCCTTTTTAACTTCAATTTGATCACAACAGTTGGCCTTTATTTAAACTGTAGACAATCGCGTTGGCTTTCGAGTCTAAATGGTATGCTATTTAACACATTTTCTTTTTAAAAAAAATCATATACATCACAGGAAAAAGAAACGCTTAATTTAAGAGCTTTTAATGTCACTGGGATACTGTCACGTGTCTCATACAACATGGAATATACGTGATTATTCACAACTATGTTTTATTGCATAGAATTTGTTTGGATTTATGATATACCTGAAACAGAACTTCGTACATGAAATTCTTTCACGTTCCAGTTTTATTAACAAATTGGAAAGTTTTGTTCCTATTTTGTTTACTGGTGAGTTACTTTATATATATACTTAACTTATCCAACTTAACTTATCCTGCTCATCATTCTAATACAATCATTTATTTGGTCTCATATTTATTCAATTAGTTACGTACTTATTTGCAATCAATCTCCGAAAAAATAAATTTATAGTAATCGAGAGTTGAAGAAACATCGAAATGTGTACTGAGAAAATATGACCTACTTTGGGACATAAAAAAATCTATCATTGTATTAGACAATTCCTTTCTTACCTTATACGCTGCAGTCTAGATTGACTGTATTTGCCTGTCAGCACTCCAAAAAAAAACTACAACGACGAGTGAAAAGCCACTCAAATTGAAAGTAGGCTAATTAATCAAAACAGATTTTATCCGTTTCTGTAAAGCGTACTGTGGATATTTTAATAGAGTATGGAGACAAGGCATTATTAACTGCGTAATCAGCGACGCCATAGTCATGAATTCACGAATTGATCCCACATGTCCTTTCAGCTAGGTATGCTATTAAGAAGTGAAATTCAATTTGATTCTTAGATGATCAAACCGGTTCCATTCTTGTTTGAATCGTGCAGTTACGTGTCAACAAGTGTATTATAACTTTCGTTTTAAGAAAACTCTTTGTTATGTGAGTATTTCGTAAATTGTTTTGATATTTTGTGTTTCATTCAGAAAAAAAAAATCAGACATGGCTACGTTCAGAAGTTTCAAGAAATAATCAAGAAGGACATAATACCGTGGATAGCAAACAGTCCTCTCGTACTTTGACAAGGATTGACCTTGGTGAACCTGGCCTGATTCGTATATTCTGTGCGCCAGGCTGATTTAAAGGTTACTGGCCACGTATATTGTACAAACGTGAGATATTATTATAGTTATAAACAAAACGCATTGGTTATGTATGCACACCATAAAAATGTTTAACTGGACTTAAAACTCCGCTTTATAAAATGAAAAAAAAATATTCGTCAATCTCCGTAGTTTCCGCGTGCCAAAACCAGATATGACGTACATTTATCCCTTCTATTCAACCTAGCCATTTAAGTGTTCAATTTCCCCACGTAAATGTCTGTGATATATCGTACGTTCGTGCTTTTGTACAGCAAAAATATGGTGCACTGTGTTTCATACGGATGTAACCAAAAGAGTCATGATGGGGAAAATGGTTCTTTCTTTTTCCGAAAGACCATGTTTACCAGACAAAAGTGGATTTAATCTGTGTGATCGAATAGGGGAGGGATGGGAAAGTTGTATCATTTATGCAGGATTATAGTGAATTTGGCCCAAAGAGAATTCGGCCCAACTCTAAAGACAATTCGGCAAAACTTAACAATAGTTGTACCTTCTTTTTCTTCAACAAACAAGTAGATGCTATATAAGATAGGTTTTAGGAAAATCTAAATTTAAACAAACTATTTTGAGATTCTTTGAAAGAAAATAACCATACTTCGTAACATCCATATTTAAGAGAGAAAACACAAACTGACATATCTTCATGTTCTAATTAAAATATTTATATAAATTTTTATGCTAAAAAATATATGCATCTGCATAACGACATTCTCAATTTAAGTCTTCCGGTCAAATTATCAATAATCACTTATAAAACAAAAATACGTAACAGATAATGTTCTACATAATACGTATACATTTTGCTAAGGGTAGTGTACATGAGATATTATAACACATACTTAATTTTAGGCTTCACGTTGTAACACTGCTGCATAAAATACACACTCGATTACACATGTGAGAGAGAGAGAGAGAGAGAGAGAGAGAGAGAGAAAGAGAGAGAGAAAATAATGTTAAGCATTTTGTCAGTATTATTTGCAGTTAAATTTAATTTTTGTTTTTATTTTTCAAGTTGTCTTAGTGTGTGCGCGCGTAAATTGAAAGCATATCATTACTGATCAATATTGTCAATCATATCTACTCCATTATTCCGTACAAATTATAAAGGAAATAATTTTGTGTTGAATTTGTGCCCCCCCCCCCCTGGTACAAAAGAAACTGATAAAAAATACACTTGTTTCAAAATACAATGAAAGAAATTAACCTTGCATTGTTAACATATATTTCTTCTTTTTTCATCATGCGAAAATTATTAAAAAAAATATATATCCACGAACTCATCTTTAGTGTAGTGTGCATCGCTTATGTCAAATAACAAAATCGCAAATGAGACGAAAATATCACCCAGTTGCTTGAAGGCACCTGCCATTTACACATGGTAAGTTACTTATTGCAAACTGACCCAGATTATATTGTATCTATTGCACACTGACCCAGATTATATTGTATCCAGGTTAACTATAAGACGGTATCTCGCAAATAAAAAATCATGATTTTAAAATACATTCAACATCAATTATGATTGCATATGACAAATAAATGGAAGCCCGGCAGGGAGCAATAAACTCATTGTTTAAACTTACCGACAGGATATAAAATACATAGGTTATTTTATTACAAAGCAAACAAATCCCGGAAACTGACTTTGGTATCTTTTTAGTGTGCCGAGTTTTTCTTACGACGAAAGGAAGTCAAGTTGGTTTGGATTCTTTAAGTGTGCCGATTTTTTTTTTATAAAGCCTGCCGACACAGGGAAGACAACATTGATTCTTTTTACCTGTATTAACGGGAATTTTCAAAATAGATTGAAACAATGGAACAGTTTCGAAAGCGACACAATTTAGTACGTATACCGATATAATGCTGAAAAGTAAATTAGTTTACATTAGTTTCATTTAAATATTCCCTATCCTTAGTTCATAGTGTTTTATTTTTCGACAACAAGAAGCATGTACTTCGTCTTGTAGGGATAAAAGTACGTCATTTCCGGTTGGCGTCCTCTATAGGTGGGAAATCGTATCTAAGGGTAAGTAACAGCGTTGTATACGTCTATTTCGAGTAATTAAATTATTATTTCTTCTTTACACTTGATAATTTTTTTGTTCGTTTTGTGCGAGTATGACTACTTTTAGTCATGTAATGCAAATCTGATGCAAAAAGGAAAATATTGGAGTATGGCCGGTGACCTTTAATATAGGGATTCTGCACCCTTTATAGTAGGAAAAACATAACATCTGATCAAGTAAACTGACAGCATTTAAGTCAGTATAATTCCTTTCTGCCTATCCCCATTTAGCATTCTTTAATATCGATTTTGATAATGTAACATTGTTTGAGAACATATATCCCTCTTATATGTACAATTTCTGTGTCTAACAACTAGAGTGTGATTAGTGTTCTTTCGAAAAGCTATGAAGTGGGTACTTCACTCCGTAACAAAGATTCGAGATGCGTGTTCCTATTGTTTGTCTTTTACATTACCGTCAAGCACCAAGAATAGAGTAACATTCTAAATAAACCGCTGAGACGCATAAGAGAAGCAAGACAATTTTGCGTGTGGCGTAAGACATCACGTACGACCCATTTTTAAACTGGATTTTCGGTAAAGCTTTCTTTAACTGACGTGAATGTATTTTTTTCAGATAACTAAATGCCTTTTCAGATAGTTACATGCTTTTTTTCTGTTATATTTGCTCTAATACATACCCTAAGTTTTAAATTTATGGTCATGTTATCTTTTAGAGTTATTCGTTTTTTTTCCCCCCAATATCCTGCACATATTTTGAGTTCACCCTTCTTTTAATTTATATAAAATACGTAATACAAATTGATTGATAAATAAGTATTAAATAAGTATGGAACTATATATATATAGTTGCGTACTAAAGGTAAATGGCGTCTGGGGCGAAGATGAAGGCCCACACAGGTTTCGGCGCCACAACACCTCTGACGCCGAAACTATCTTTACCCCGGGCTCCACTGTGTGGTATATATATATATATATATATATATATATATATATATATATATATATATATATATATATATATATATATATATATATATATATATGAATCTTTAGTAAATGATTAAATGAGCCTTCAGTCCTGCATTCGCACCAGTCTCTTGATATCTTGATTCCATTTATGATTTGTTGCATAACGTGAACCTACCATTATGCTGTACACGAACACGTCCGTCAAACTTACGATCGTTCAAGAAGTACTGACATACGCTCTGCTATAAAATGTACAAATGGGGCCAAGCCAACACATAAAAGAGATATCCCTCTGTGCGTGTAGTAGTAGCGTTAGATCTTAATAGAACGTTTTTTTTTTTTAAATTTCTTACTCATTGCATACAAACTGAATGTGAGAATAGTTGTATTTTTTTTGACACGTTATGTTGTAGCTGTACTTTTCTCTTATTGCTTGGCTATTTCATTTATAAAGACACTGATAGGGGACTGGCAACTTTATCTTTAATATCAGATGTTGTGTTATGCAACAGTATTATCTTCATATGTGTGCAGAACTAACTTAGTCCCACAGCTATTCATGGTATCAAAATGTCTGCTTCTGCTCGTTTAATTCGGTCCTGAATTTGCTGATTTTATCACTATATCTTGTAGACCCTTGTTGTTTAAACGCCTCATAGCGTGTCGAAGAACGATGAGAGGCAAAATAATCGTCTTTTCATAAACCTCGTCGATGACTCGGAAAAACTGAACACGGTCGACCAGCCCAGTTGTTATTTCACATTTGTGTAATATTATATACTGAATGACTCAAAACACGTTATTAACATATTTAATAAAGTGAATGAATATATCATTAAACGATTAGCTAAGACTTTATTATTGGTATGAACTTTTTACGCTTGGCTTAAGGATAAATCGAGAGAAAATTTGAATTCGCAACACATGAAACGTTCAGCTTCATATATAGACATAAAAAATAAAACACATCTTACTGTATCTCTGTTTAAATGCTTTTGTGCTTTGGTGATCGGTCATATTAAAATTGTGCTTGAGAGAAATTTGTTATCATCTGTAATACATTTCGGACCGCTCCGGTGGCCTAGTGGTTAGAGCGCAAGCCTCGGATGCGAGAGAGAGAGGCCGCGGGTTCGACCCCGGGCCGAGTCATACCAAAGACTGATAAAGATGGTACTTATAGCTGCATCGATAGGCGCTCAGCATTAACAGGTTAGCGTTAAGACTAGTCGGCCTTGTGTCAGGATAATGTGACTAGGTGGAATATGGTGCTACATGATACATTATCTACTCAATACATATCTCCCTTTTATAGTATATAAATGTTGGTTTGAAGGTTTGCTTTTCGTATATAGTGGTTTATTTTTCTAATGTTTTCTTCATTTCAGACAACAAATGCCACTGACAAATTCAGATCAGATGACCATTGAGAAGACGCCATCATATTTTGTTACAAAAGGGATACCTGAAAAGGTGTACATAATGTCGAAAAGAACAAAATTAATAGTTGTTGTAAGAGACCCAGTCACCCGGGCTATCTCGGATTTTGCCCAGCTAGTGAGCAGACGACCAGATGTGAAGTCCTTCGAAGAACTAGCTTTGGTAGACAATCGGACAAAAATGGTGGACACATCATGGACCATAATAAAAATCGGTATCTACGTGAAACATCTAGTCAATTGGCTTGAATACTTTCCATTAAGACAAATCCACTTTGTAAGTGGTGAAAGTCTCATCAAAGACCCAGCCCATGAACTAAAGCTAGTCCAGAAATTTCTTGGTCTGGAACCCTTGATCGACGATCACTACTTCTCGCTCAACAGTACAAAAGGTTTCCCATGTTTTAAAAAACATGCTAACAGTTCAAAAATTCATTGTTTAAACAATGATAAAGGGAGGCCACATCCGATTGTTGATCCGTCTGTGATTAAAAGACTCAGAGATTTCTTCAGACCTTTCAATGCAAGGTTGTACCAAATGACAGGACATAACTTTGGCTGGACGTAATGCATCTATACAAAACTGGTTCCTTTGACAATACGGGTGTAAGACATAGAACCTATACTTTTTAATTGTCAAGAATATTTTAAAATATTAAATTTGCTTTCGAATTTTAAAGTCAAACGTTGTGTCGCCAGCGATTTGTTTCATCTGTATGGTGTGCCTTTGTTTAATGTCTTTTCTGGCCAAATATTCTGCAATTGAAGCAAAATGTTTTGTGTTGTTGTTGTTGTTTTTGTGGGGTTTAACGCCATTTTTCAGCACAAGTTAGGCTATGCATGGCGGCCAGTATTAATGGTGGAGGAAGAACCCGGGAAAAGCTCGGGAAGAACCACTGACCCACGAGAAGCTCCTGGCAAGCTTTCTCACATACCCACTTTGGGCGAATCCTGGACTCGAACACACGCAGACAGAGGTGAGATGGCAGTGATCCGTAACGGAGAGCGCTTTAGACCACTCGGCCACTCGGGGCCCCAAATGTTTTGTAAACTAGTGGCAGACGTCATTAACATGTGTTAGAAATTGTGTTGGTGAAGTGGCTATACAACATATCTTTTGTTATTATTTATTCCAAAATGAAATTCAGGTTTGATTTGTGTGCTTTAATTGCATCGTATATTATACCGGCATATCTCGGGGAGTTTTAGCGATAGTTAACAATTGCATAGTTGTATATTATACCAGCATCTCTCGGGGAGTTTTAGTGATAGTTAACAATTTCACTTCGGAAATATTTAAGTAACAGAATAAGACGAAGAAATCTGAAGGTGGGTTGGTGGGTGTCTTTTTCGGCGATACTTTGTTACTATCCTTTGAACCTTCTTCCCCAAGGATATAAATTACTTCTGAGGTCATAGTTTATAACTGACATATGGCAGGTCATACATCGAGACTTGCAAGAGTCGCTTTGATAAGAAACCCTGTTTTGATGTTAAAGTGTTTGTCGCCAGTTCTGGTCTGTGGTGTACGAAATTCCAAGCTCACACTTTGGATTCTTTTTCGATATGCAGTATTTAGATATATTTGGACGTAAAGTGGAGTTTCGGTCCTCACTGTAGCTATTATCAATTTAAACGGCAGAAAGAAAGAAAGAAACGAAAACCTACCTTTCCGATAACAATTTTAGCACGATCCCGTTTGCTTGCCCGTTGCAACTCGTGGAGGAAAACATGTATTGACATTGCACACGAGATACATGTTAATGGTGTACGCGACACCAATGTTAATACTCAGTATGTCGTAGAATTGCAACATCATCGCAGGAACGCGCAACCAGTGAGTGTCCTTTTGTTGAACAAAGTTTCATATTAGAATTGAAATAACGACTTGAAAAGAGGCAAATATATGCTTTTAATGTTGCAGGTTTTTTTCTTCTTTCTTTTAATACCCTCCAGGACGTGGCGTTCTCTGAGAGCCATTAAAACTGCAACACTGAAAACGGTTCGTTTGTATCGATTGAAATATATGTCTCTTTTCAGGTCATTATATTTCTTAACTATCAACTTTTCTTTCTTGGGCAGATGAATAAGGTTTAGGTGAAAATTTCAATCACATTATGACTTACACTTTAGAGTAGAGCGGATAATTCCAGTGCGTCACAATCAAAGATGCAAAATATATTACCTTGCCAAGCATGATCTCCAGTTATAGACTTTAACCTCACAGTTGCAAAATGTAAAGAAATTTATTGTAGTGAAATTATAGTTTGAAGAAGCAGCATCAATTATGTAGTTATTTTAGTGCCTATAAACCTGCATTACAACCAATACTGTCCATTATCACCCATGTGACAAAGAAATCTAGTTGTTTTGTTAACCTTATTTTTCTTATCTCAGTCTGATTTTCTCAGTACGGTTGTCTCAGTCATGACATCCACTCCCTGGGAACTACTATTAAAAAGAAGAAATCCCCGATGTCTCCTTCGGAGTTGTTATAAAATCACCCTCCCCCCAGAAAGATTAAAAAAAAAACCAAACAAATCAAAACCCAGAAACATCAACAGATAGATAATAAAAGAACTTCACCCATAAAGCAACGTATGGTCTCTCAGACTTTGACACACCATACAAAACATTTTCAGAGAGACAGGCACACATACGAGATCGAGTTATTTGGAATTATGCTAGAAAGTAAGAGAAAACGTTGTTTCAGAAACATAGGCTTTATACAGTATTTACTGCAAAAGTCAAAACTCTCTCAATAGCTTTTGTAAAGCCGGCAGCAACCAGAAATGTATTATGTAAGACCTCCGTTCTTCAGACTTGTCAAGCACCCGCAATCAGCCCCAATTGGATCAAATATAATGATGTAATTTCAAATGAAATCTCATTAACTTACCAATCATAGTGGTTCATTCAATAGCCCACATGTTTGGCAAGAAGAGTTCCATGTAGCGTATCGTTGCACAAGTAACAGCAACACTTGCCATATTCTCAGGATGGAAAATATAAATTTCCAAGAAAACCATGAATTAGAAATTTTTCACAGTCATTACACATTTCGTTTTAGCCTTGTACCATTAAATACCATATAACTTTTATTCCAAATTAGAGTTGATAAAACCTAATCTTTAATAGAATAAAATATATATATTACTTATCGTCATTTTCATATGGATTCATCAATTAAATATGATAATACAGTAATAATTTCAAATGTTTTTTAATGTTTCTTTTTTCTTATGCGTAGAACTTGTATACATAGGGTCGACAGGTCATCTCACTTCCTTCGTAACAAATTCGTATTAATGCCCGGTGTTTAAAAACAAAAGTTTGCTTTAGACGCTCATAGTGCAATACTTCCAACACGTAACAATTATAACCTTTTTTCTTCTTTTGTTTTCTTCTTTTCTAAGAGCGGCATATATAGCTAGATTTTACTTTGAGAATTGTACAGATTTTCATAACTGAATAAGACCTGATCAACTTTATATAAAGCGAGAGGCAATAATAGTACCTGATTAATACTGCATGTTTTGAATCTTTTTAACTATATTGCAAACGTGCAGGGATATTTAAATTTGAATGAAACAAATTGAGTGAGAAAACTAATCTCTGTCAGTGTTTCGATTAAGACAAGGAGCCTCATGTGGAGACAGTAATGTAACACCTTGACTGGAATTTCCTTGTACTGGTGCAAATCCCAAATTAGATTGATTCTTTTAATCTAGATAGGCGGTTGTACATTATGCTTATAGTGTGAATTTTATAGCACAATTTATGAACTAAATTAGAAGTCGCAGATCTTTTAAAAAATCTATGTATTAAACATTTTAATCAAATTAACTTGTAATCATCATCATCATCGTCGTCGTCGTCGTCATCATCATCATCATCATCATCATCATCATCATCATCATCATCATCAAACCTTTAACCCAAGAGGTCGTTGGGCGCTGCAGTTGACTTTACAACCAATTTTCTTCATCTTTCCCTGTTCTCTACTGTCCTTTGGGAATCTCCAAATCCCATGCCTGTCCACTCTTTAATGTTGCCTTCCCACCTCTTTTTCTGTCTGCCTCTTTTTCTGCACCCTCGCACTGTGCCTTGCAAAATTGTTTTTGCCAGTCCAGATGATCTTGAGACATGACCGTACCACTACAGTTTACGCTTTTTTAAAGTGGTCAAGAGGTTTTCATAAGATCCGATGGCTCGTTGGATCCTGTTGTGGATTATTTCGTTGGTTACATGGTCAATGTATGTAGATCTGATGTGAGCGTCCGTGTTTCACAAGCACACAGAAAGATGGATATTACAATCGAGCGCATGAGTCTGATTTTGGAACCGAAAGCAATGTTGGTATCTTTCCATATTTTCTCAACCTTGTTATTTCTGCTGTTGTCTGGGAAATCCTGCAAAGTAGTTCTGGTTTGCATCCTTCGTCCGTGATAACTGTTCCCAAGTACTCGTCGAAGCTCATACTCTTTCCAGCTCCTGTCCACTGACCTTTATTTCTACACTGATGCCGTTGGAGTTGTTTGTCATCAGTTTAGTTTTTTCGGCGCTAATCTCCATACCGTATGCTGTGAAGCTTGTGTCAATGCGCTCAACAAAGTCAGCCAGTTCTCTTTCATCTCCTGCTAAACCATCACTATCATCTGCGAAGCGAAGGTTGGCGATTTTTCTTCATCCGATGCTGACAGTGTTCTTGTGGCAATGCAAGGCATCCTCCATGATCCTTTCCTAGAAAATGTTGAAGGGTGTAGGTGACAGTATACATCCCTGTCTGACTCCAACTGTTGTTCGAAACCAATCTCCTCTGCTACCAGTGATGAGGACAGCACTGGTGGCTCTGTCATAGAGGTGCTCAACAACCTGCACCAGGGTTGAGCTGATGTACTTCCTCATAGTTGCCCATAAGGCCGCATGCCATACCCTATCAAAGGCCTTTTTGAAATCTCTAAAGACGTGGTATAGGTTCTGCTGATGTTGAAGGTATTTCTCGTAAAGGAGTATGAGATTGATGATTTGTTCAGTGGTGCTCCTTCGTGCTCAAACGCCTGCTTGCTCTTCAGCAATAATTTTCTCTGCTTGAGGCTTTAGTCTGTTGAGAATTATCTTCAGCAGGACTTCGCTCAAACTGATGGTTCTGTAGTTTTTGGCATAGCTGTAGGTTTCCTTTTGTTGGGGAGCACAATGACCAAGGATTGAGTCCATGTGGTGGACCATTCTCGTCTGCCATATCTTGTTGCAGATTTTTGTCAGGACCGTGATTATCTCTTCTCCTTCTGCTTGAATGATCTCTGCTGCCATGCTGTCAACGCCAGCTGACTTTCCTTTCTTAAGTGACCTAACTGCAATTTCTACTTCTTCACGAAGGATGGGATTATCATCAATTTCTTCTGCCTGAGTGCAATTCAGTACTGCTGGATCTCCTTGGGTCTTATGATTGTACAATTCGGAGCAGCAATCTATGCATCGCTTGAAGATCTCTGGATCTTCTGTGAGGCATTTTCCTGCTTTGTCTTGTATGTTGGTCACATTTTTCCCTTGTTTGTGGGCTGTGAGATCTTTCACCAGTTGATATGCCATTTTGTTATCATTTATACTCAGACTGTCTTCGATTTTGCAGCATTGTCTTTCTTTCCATGATTCCTTTGCCTTTGTCATGCTTTTCCTGATCATGTTGTTTATTTCTGTATTTTTTAGCTCCTTCATGATCTCTTTTTCCCTTTTTCAGTTCTCTACTTTTGTTGCATAGTTCAAGGACATCTGTTGTGACCCAAGGTTTCTTTGTTCGATGATATTTGCCAATGGTCTTGCTAACTGTACGTGGTTGTCACAGCTGTGTTGAATGTGGCTGTTAAGGACACGAACTCGGTGTCCTGACTGTCCAGGATTATCAAAGGTGCAAACTTGCCACCTATCATTGATTGGAAGGCTACTGCGACTTTTGGATCTTTCAATTTTTCAAGGTCAAATCTGATTCTTGGTTGGTTAGGCATTTTGATCATTTTCAGGCGGAGGCGAAACGTTGTCATTAATAAATCGTGGTCACTTCCAATATCTGCTCCTGGAAAACTTCGTGTTCTGGCGATATTCAGTCCTGTGCAGAATTGTTTTTTCACCAGGATGTAGTCAATCTTGTTGTGATGTTGTCCATCTGGACTGTGCCGGGTCCATCTTCTATATGCTTTCTGAGGGCCGAATGTCTTGGCTAGCACAATATTGTTGTAGGCAGCTAACTCCAAGAGCCTAATTCCTCTTTCATTTGTTTCTGCATTGCAGATGGGTCCACATGTGCTTTGCCAGTTTGTCTATGAATCAGCTTCCATATTTGCATTCCACCTCTTTGTCCAAACAGAATGTCCTTCTTGGATGAATTTTCAATGACATCTTGCAGTTGGTTGTAAAATTTCTCCAGTTCTTTGTCATTATAGTTAGATGTGGGTGCATATATATATAGTGTGGCACGCCCTGGCCCTGAGCACATGGTCGCTGAGCTCATCTTGAAGCCATTCCGCCCTGGCCGTTTACTTCATCGAAGAAGCCTTCTGTCCATTGATTATGTGCTTTCATCACACTATTTTACCCATAGTTGAGAGACTCGTGGGGGCGGGAGCTTCTTTTTCCAACCCGTACGGATCCAATGGACTCATACCACTGCCCAACTTGTAATATTGAAAATAAATAGCACATAATATGTAGAATTCATTTGCACTCAACTGATTGTAATCGTTCTGCATCGTTTTAAAAATATATAAATTACTATAAAAGTTTATGGTATTTTTTTAATTGCAGCGCACTATTAATGTACGTATTTAAAAAAAGCTTACCTCTACTTATTGACGGCATAGGTTTTCCGACGAAAAAGAAATTGACTCACTCTTTATGCCCTGCAAAGCATTTCACTGATTTTCCCCAGATTTTTAAATATTCGGTTTTATCTATATCGTTGTGGGCGAGAAAATGACCACGTAAAGTCAATATTTTCCTAACTGGTAATTTATAAGAGGCGATGTTTAAATAATGTTATGTATGAATCAATTTAAAAATTACTCGTCTTTGTTTAAATATTTTAAACTTTTTCCATTTTGTCATGGTCGAAGGGTTGAACTAAAAGTTGTAAATTGTTTTATTACATTGATTCAATCATAATTTATTTTGTTTTTTGTGTCCCCATTATTCGCACTAATTAATAAATACGAATTATGCAGTGAAATGCTACATGATATTTACAAGGGAATCAGATGTTAAGATTGCGATAGAGTTAAACAATTTCATCACTATCACGTTTCAACACCTGCACTTTTTTATTCTTTAGTTTTATAGTGCAGGAAAAGTGCATATGTGAAGATTTTATTTTTAAAAATGTAAAACAAATAAAATTTCCTTCTAATTAGGGTTGCTACAAGTTTATTTATTAATCAATAACAATTTATAAGTTTTTCCGGAATTATAACGAATTCTTGATGAGTTATGTGACTACTTTCGTTGGACTCTTGGCTCAGATTAGAAGGAGACAATGGTAATTGCTCTAATTACAATGTTTTGAATTTCTTTCCGTTTTTTAGTATATATAGTTAATTACTGTTCAATATGCACTAGATATAATCCATTTCGGTGTACATTTATATAAAAAGTACGTTTTCCTAAGATGTGTTTTGGGCGTTAAATTAGATTGGTGTATTGAATAGCTTTGTACATGGAACGAAGATATTGAGCAAAAATAGCATACATAATAATTCCATTTTCATAGTTTCTTGCATCAAGAAAAAAGAGGGACGGAATAATTTTAAAATCCTGATATGAAGGTTACATGTGCTGAAAAATGGTGTTAAACCCACAAAACAAAACCATACAGGTACAAAATTGGTCTGATGAGCAAATCAGTACAAACACGAATAATGTTTTTAAGACACTACTGGTGTCTGTAAATTGTCGTGCTAGAACCATCTTAATGACTACCTCTGCAATAATAATTTTATAAAATTAGAATATCTACTGTGCGTGAAGTTGAAATTGTACCGTACCATAGGATACGTTGATAACACTATTGATCTTGATCAAATTGTCTCGTAAGATGTGCTGGAGTTGATCAAAATGTGTAATCTTTAGATGGTACACTACGACTTAAATCAATATTTACATATGATGAAATTACGTTGCCGATATGGTATTAGGATTTCATGTTCTAAGTGATGCATTAAGGGTAGGAGATTGATAGCAAATATTTATTTGGATCACGTGGTACAAATAACTGTAATGGCTGAGGGCTATTTCATGTAGTCTATGTTTGCACTGCTTTCCGGATTTTAAAATATCGACTGAGTGATAAATCTGAGATACTTTTCAAGCCAGCTTTTCAACTTTTACAGTGATCCTACAAGTGATAGGGGACAGACTAGCAACGATGCATACATAATCGTAGAAATTTAAACTGTCGCAAATTAAATGTGTATTCTCTTACCCTTGATATGACATTAATCACCTAACTTAGAGAATGGTACCTCTTTGTTCCCCTCTTTTGTGATGTATTATTTCTACGGCCAATCACTTTATCAGAAATGTTCTTCAAAACGCTACTGTTAATATCAGTTTTTAGTATATACTTAAGAATGAAACGGAAAAAGGTATTGGTAAAATATTTCAATATTTATTATTTCCAATATTTGTAATATATTAAATATAGGCTTAACTTTAAAAATATGCAAATCTTAGATTTTCTATCGTGTCATGCGAAGTTTGAATATATGTTCCTACAGGAAGTATAATCTCAGCAAAAAAAGTAAAAGTGTTCCGACCTAGATCAATAAACTGCAACTGCCTTAACTTGCACGGATGGAAAATATTTTGCCTAAGATAGTTCACTTGTCACCATTCGTTACTGCCTTCTCAACATTCTCAAAGCTCTGTGTGGTCTTACTCGATATGACTCACCGTTCTGGTCATTACGGCCAAATATTTTAAAAATTATAAAAACTGAAATCTACCGCTACAGACTGGGTCATCAAAACTTGCCGTTATCTTAAATCAGTGCTATTTTTAATATAAATCTATGAGTGAGACTGAAGTCCAGGTCAACCTGAGGGGATTGGAAGGGTGAGATGGTATTGTGATATGTATCTAGAACCATTTACCGATCTGAGTTGATCTAAACGTACACACACACACACACACACACACACACACACACACACACACACACACACACACACACACACACACACACATATATATATATATATATATATATATATATATATATATATATATATATATATATATATATATATATATATATATATATATATATATATATATATATATATATATATATATATTACATCGATACTATCGATCTATATATCTGTCGTTACGAGACTATGCTCTTGAAATAAGTAACAGAAAAGAGTGAAAGACAACAAGCTTTGTAAAATTTAACAAATAATTTATTTCCCTAGAATACAAAGTGAAAATGAGAAAAACTAACTTACATTATTTGGAATTAAATCACAAAATAATCCAAGAATTAGATCAGACACAAGTCCTAGTGATTGAAAGTCCTGAATAAAACTCAGTACAAGTCCCGAAGAGATCCAAAACTGAAGGCAATTACGTGTCTGTTATAGCTTATGGAGTGATGATGTGTCAACAGTCTTTTGTTGAATCACAGTAATATAATTCAAGGTTTGAATATATAATAAATTTCAGTGAATGTCTTTATCCAAGAATGTTATCAGAACACAATTGTTTTTCCAGAGAAAATAATCAACTGAATTCAATAATTTGAAGAAAAGAAAATTCGGCCCAAACTTGTAACAACATAATGCACTTTGAAGGTGCTAGATGTTAAAGCACGAATGACCAAATCCTCACAATCACAAGATTATATAGTTCTCTACTTGACCTCCAGTCACAATTAGGATTTTCTATTTAAAAAAAAAAACAACAATACCTAATGGAAAATAACCTTCTAGAACGATCTAATGAGCCTTGTTTATTTATAACACAATAACCTGTACAATTCACTTAGGAAACTCCAAAACCCTGATCCAGATCAAAATATTTAATCCTCCTTGTTTTCCTGAATAAAAATCCTGATATTAAGTTCATACACATAGAGAATAATGAAGCTATTATTAGTTGTTTACATAAAATTAAATTATGTATATATTTTGTTAGGAGTAATGTATAAAATAAAGAAAATAGACCCTGAAGTGAAGGCGCATTATGCTATGGCAGGTTAGGTTCGATGTTGTTTGCAGTGTGACTCGACACATAAACGAGTACATACATAATCTTTTCATAGCCCCACCTGTTTGTATGAAACAGCACTATTTGGTAATAGACTGAAATTATCCGAGGTCTTAGTGAATAACTTGACTTGTCAACATTGTTTTTTGGTTATTGTTGTTGTGTCGTAGATCACATATGTCAACGGTGGCTTGACCTGCAACCAAAGAGTTAATGACTTATCTATCATTAATGATGGTATTGCCTTACTTGGATTCAAAACAATGTGTGGTTCTTTTGTAACCAAAACTATATGTCTTTAAAAGACAAACTTGCCGTGTCCTTCAAAACGTAAGATATCATCACAACGTTAGTAGGCTCAACACCGAGTTTGAAAAAGAACCAGCAACGGTAGATAGAGTTACCCCCTATTGTCAGTCCTCTATTATAGATATACTCATTTACGTCGACTTGTATTTCACCAAAGATTATATCTACACCTTTTTCAAGATTTAACAGTGCTGCTAAATTAAAAACAATGATGTTAACCATTTCAGATTTCTTCCCTCGATCCTCTTCCATTGAAAGCAAAAATATTGACGAAGCTGTTTCTTAAAACATAGGTTAGAAAAGAAACCACGATGTTTTATCCTGCAAATTGATCGGACTTGAATTACTTTGTTTGTTTATGAAAGAGTAGTAAAAAAACACTTGGAGCAGACAAAACGAATAGTGTGATTACAAATTTCAATTCACCGTATATACTCTCTTATAAGTCGAGTCCAACAGCAAACTGCTCAGACCCAGCAGGAGGAAATGGGTCTATGCAATTTGTTAGGAGTAATCAATATAATTTTCTTTTACATAGATCTTGATTTACTGGTGCATTATGCAACAGCAGATCACGATCTTCTTTGTTTACAGTTTGACTTGAGTTATATTCGAGCAAAGACGGATGTCAACGTCAATAAATATTTTAAAGTTTAAGTGTTAGTTGAATATACCAATTTTAAGGTATATCAATGCAACGGTCGTGCTGACACCTTTTCAGGTATGTTTTAGAAATGCGATACATTAATAGCCTTGTAAACCGATTCTTAAAATTCCAGTTCACACCGAAGGATAATATTCAAAAGAATTTCACACCGAAGGATAATATTCAAAAGAATCAAGAGTTAAGTTGCACTTTACAAGACGGTGATTTATTATGCACCGTGGGCTTCTGGTTTAAGCGGAGATAATACAACATTACGCTCATTAAACGTTCTTTAAAACCACTGTCTACGTTTACATCAGACACGTAAGAGAATACAAGAAAAACTGGTCGATTACGAACTATGCAGTTATTGTTCTGAAACAAAATACGACAACAGAGAGAATATGCAGTAATCAAAACGTGGGAGGATTATTATCACGAGAAGACTAGAATCCCCAACTCCCTCAGAAAAAGAAATGGTTGAACAATGTTTATTCAGCGACGTACTTAAATAATAAATACGTCTTTTGCATTTGTATTTACATAGCATCAAGTCGTGTTGTTCTCCAAGCAGAAAGATGGTGTATCAAACATGAAACCGTCACACACTAATGCTTCACATGCCTTAATAGCATCAATATACCGGATTGCTCGTCGTGGAGAACAGACGTGTTTTGTGTGTGCTCAGACCTACATTAGCTATCGTGGCACGTATCGAAATTATGCGAGCAAAGCAAACTGTCTAGTGAGAAGGCAAGTGTTTTTTTTTTGGTATTATTATATATTTTTTCTGTAAATTCATTAACTGTGGTTTTGTTGTGCACGTTTCCAGTTGGGAAACTTTGCACTATTGTATTGTTAGTTTTGCCATTTGTATTTATTTTGTTGATATTAACCTTGTTGGACGGTCAGCCAAAGGTAGGTTTGAGAAGTACTCAACTCAGCTCAAGGGGATTAGTGCTACTCTATTTCAAGAGACCTACTATAACACGACCGCCCTAGTATTGAAATTACAATAACTTTATATAAATTGAATCTTTATACAGTGGTGTGGTACCTGTTTTTTTCAAGGAATTATATTATATGAACTTTAATCAAGAGATTTAGCCTTTGCCTTACTACAATGGAAATCATGGAGGAAAGAAATAAAATGACAAGATCTAAACTGAACCAGTACTTCAGAACTAGTGTAGAAGATAGACGACTACTTGTGCACCATCCACCAGGATGTCAGACTTTGGATTTTGAAGGAGCTTCACAAGCACCAAGACAAGCGGAAATACTGATGGCATTGCATGTCATGGGTGTGGAGATCGGGAAGATAGACGCGCTTCAAAATGGAGGACTGAACAAATATGTGATATACACAAAAAATCGAACTCCGTTATTAGAAATGACGGAAATAGAAATAAAAGGGATGAGAGCAGTGGTAAAGGAGACAGAACCCTTTACAAGGAATATCGAGCCAAAGTTAACAGAGATTCATATAGTGGGGCTTCCATTCGAAGTGGATACAGATCAACTTGTTCTAAGTTGAAAAGAAATTCGGAGCGAAGGTCGTAACCCACAATATGGCAACAATTTGGGGTTTTGCGCCAATCAAATCCGGAAAAAGAATTATTTATGTGCAAAAAGAGGATGCAAAGAAAATACCCCTTTTTTCTATGTCATGGGGTTCAAACTCAGAAGTTGGTATAGAGGAGCAGAGCAAGATCGGAGATGCCACAGATGTTTTCAAACGGGACATGAACTACGTGATTGCCCAGGCGTAGAACAAACAGCGCAAGGCACAACCAACAGGAATACGTACGCAAGTAGGGTGGCAGCTGCACCACTAAATCGTAACATGCAAGAACCCGATCCGATACTAAAACTCATAAAAGAAGTCAGAACTGAAAAAGAGCAAAATAAGGAAGTAACGGCAAGCTCACTCACGGATATGGACTTAACAGAAATAAGGGGAGAAGAACAATCGACACTGGAGTGGCAAAAAGTACTTAGCCCAAACAAATCGGGGCCTTCAAAAACCCCAAACAACAAAGAGGGGCTAACGCTGAGAAATAGGTACGGATGCTTATCAGAGGAAGAGGAACAGGATAACCATACTGGGAATGACTTAATAGGAATTCAACCTCTAACATCCACGCCAATACCAAAGTTGAGAATAAAAAGAAAAGCAGCCACAGGACCGGAATCACCCCAGGAGGGCGAAACAGGAAGAAATGAAGATTATACAATAGAAGAAAGGAAAAATGTGTCAGAGAGGAAGGAAACCATAACCAAAAAGAAAAGGGAGGAAACAATCGAAGAAGAAACAATGGAAACAGAAACAGAAAATGAAACTCGATTTGAAAAGGAAAATGACAAAGAAACTGGAAATGATGATGATTATGAAACAGGACGTGAATACGAGAGTGAGACGGATGAAACACAAAGAAAAGAAATGGAAGACAATACGACAGAGAACAAGACTGAACAAGCAAGCAAAGGAAATACAAATTCAACAGAAGAAACCCCACCTACCCTTTTGACGGGGGGGGGGGCTCTGAAGCCAGTGCCCCCGTTGAATAAAAATCTAAAAAATTATTATGAATAAAAATCAAAATAAAATCAAGTGGCAACCATAAATGCGGCAACCTGGAGGCAACCAGAAATGGAAGGAACGAACTTGCAAGTATACTCAATAAATGAAAATGGAATAAATATAGAAAAACTTGCCAAATTCAATAAAGGCCTAAATTTTGATATTCTTTTTTTACAAGAAACCCATAATGGTTTTAAAAATGATGTGATATCTTTTTGTGAAAGTCACTTAAATGGAATTCTGTTGAAAAATGACTTTGAGGGGAATGATGTGAAAGGGGGTGTGGCAACAATAATTAAAAATAAACCAGGAATCCAATGGGAGAGAATAGAAGAGGGTAAAGATTTTAAAGGGAGACTACTACATGTCAAAATTGGGAAAATACATTTTATTAACCTCTATATGCCGTCCAACAAATATCCAAGACAGGAATTTATTAGAAATCTATCAAAATATTTAGAAAGATATACAATGGAAGATGTAATATTAGGAGGGGACTATAACTGGGTAGGGGATAATATAGATAGGGAGGGGGAACTAACAACCAGTGATATAAGATTTAAGATAGAAATGGAAAACTTTATAAATAGGCATACATTTAAAGATGTATACCGACAGTTAAATATACTTAGGAAACAATATACATATGAATATAAAATAAACAAAGGGAGTAGAATAGATAAATTCTTGTGTACAAACTTTAACGAAGAAACACACAAAGAGGCTGGAATTATTGATTTTAAGATCTCTGATCACAAACTTATATACATGACAGTAAATTTTAAAGCTAAAAATAACTGGGGAAAAGGGGGCTGGAAATTTAACAATAAGTTATTGGAGGATCCCAATTTTATAAACGAAATTAAAAATTAATTAAAAAGGTTTATTGAAAGAGAAAACATGGATATTATTAGAGAATGGGATAAATTTAAATTAAAAATAAAAAGTATAGCTATTGAAACTTCAAATATCAGAAGTAAAAAACTTAAAATGGAGAAAGAGGAAATTGAACGGCAGTTAAAGAGGGAAAACACAGCAGATATGAAAAAAAAAACTAAACTATAGACTAAACAAAATAATAGAAGAAAACATCAGGGGTAAAGAAATGAGAGCGGGAAAATTCACACATATATACAGAAAAGCGGAAGGGCTGTATAAGCGAGAAGAGATGGGGGGGGGGGGAGAAACAATTATGGAGACCTTGAAAATTAATGGGGAAAAAACTAATGATAAAAATAAAATACTCAAATACATTGAGGAATACTACACCCAAATATATACATCTAAAAAAATTGAAGACTACAAAATTGATGACTATCTAAAAAATATTCAGTGCGAGAGGATATCATCAGCACATAAAGACTTATGTGATGAGTTCATCTAGCAAAACGAAATAGTGGAAAGTATTCGAAGCCTCACCAAAGGAAAATCCCCAGGTGGAGACGGACTCACCACGGACTTCTATGCGAAATTCTGTGGTGAGTTGTAGCTCATCTTAGAATGGTTGTATAATAATATTTTACTTAGAAATGATGTCATGACAGAGAGTATGAGGGAAGGGATAGTAACACTACTGTATAAAGGAAAGGGGAATAGGGAAGATCTTAAAAATTGGAGGCCCATCTCCCTCCTAAATACGGACTATAAAATACTAAGCAAAAATTTAGCGAATAGGATAAAAAAGGAAATGGGGAAAATAATAAATATAAATCAAACATGTGGTCCCAAAGGCAGAGACATACAAAATAATATATTAAGTATAAAAACAATTATTGAACATATAAATGATAGTGGACAAAAAGCTGCTATGGTACTTTTTGACCAAGAAAAAAGCCTTTGATAGATTAGAACACAACTATATACAAAAAGTCTTAGAGAAATTTGGTTTTGGAAACAGATTTCAAATATGGACCAAAATCCTGTACAAGAAAAAATAACTTCAAGAGTGCAGGTGAATGGAGCAAAGACGGGTAAATTTGATATTAAAAGATCGGTGAGGCAAGGCTGCCCACTATCTATGCTATTATATGTAATAGCGATTGAAATACTAAGCATGAGCATTAAACTAAATAAAGATATTGAAGGTATTTAAAATACCGAATATAAAAGAAGAAGTGAAAATGTTACAACACGCCGACGATTGTACAAACTTTATAAAGGATCATAACTCCTTTAAACACCTGATCCAAGAATTTGACAGATTTAGCAAAGCATCAGGATCACAGATTAATCACGACAAAACGGAAATACTCAAAATAGGAAACTGGAGAGGTAACCACCCAGGTTTACCCCCACTTTTAATCAAGAAAAGGGTCAAAGTTTTGGGAGTCAGTTTTGGAGAAAATGAAGAGAAGGAAAACTGCAGACAAATAAGAGAAGCAATCGAACAGAATGTGAAAATCTGGGCACTAACGCCACTATGCCTAATGGAAAGAGTACAAGTAGCGAAAACATACATGTACGCCCATATTAATTATATCTTAAAATCTATAGATATTAGTAACAAAGCATTAAGCACAATAGATAATAATATAATAGACTACATTTGGAATTTTAAACTTCATTATATTAATAAAGAAACACTATATAAAGCTAAAGAAAGGGGAGGGGTAGGACTCCCCAACCCTATACTACTTAAAGCCGGCAATATTTTGAATAGATTTAAGAGGCTAAGAGTAGAACCAAAGAGTCCATGGGAAGGTATTTACATATACCGTTATGGATTCTCCATAAGAAATAGGGACGATATTTACAAAAATAACAAGTTAATAAAACAATTAGAAATTCCAAGAAAATTCAAAAACATTAAAGATTTACTAATAAAATATAGAGATAAAAAAGAACTATGGAATAAAGAAGAAACTTTAACATATAACTGGATAAGGGAGGACGTAACAAAAAATATTAAAAGCACAGCAGAAAAAGAAAATTTATACGTTAACTGGGACAGAGCATGGGGGCACTGGATGAAACTAGGCTCCCTTAAAATTCAAAGCCTCTGCTTTAAATACATGCACAATGCATGGTTGACAGGAGAGGCTGCAGTGAGACGGCGCATGGTCAGAGTACCGTCAAAATGTCCACTGTGTAAAAGAGGCCCGTTTTCTAAATTCCATGTGATATTACAATGTGAAAAAACAAAAATAAATAGGGACAAGGTAATAGCTGAAATAAACAAAACAAATAAATATAAACAACAAAGCATTTTATATCTTGATGGGAATTTTACTAAAAATACGCTATATAAAATTACTGACTATATCGTTACAACAATGATGGTCTGTGGCCAAATAATAGTCATAGGAAAATAAACTAGAGTGAGAGGCAATGTAATGATAACTACCGTTGGTAGTTATCCCGATGGGACATTACTCCTGCCTACTCTTGATAAATAATAGTAGAACGTATACCTCTCCATTTCTACTTAAGCAAATGTATATTGAATACTAATACCTTTCTTTTATCTTTGAGAATTATATGACAGAGACCTACACTCACGTGGAACTAGGAAGGAAGGAACAGACATGCGACATGGAAAAGTAGACATACAACACAATATAAACCAATCTATACTAACACCTTAACTGTCACTCAACTGTATTGGAAATAAAAATTTTGGCAACCCTTTTCGGAAACATAATAAATAAATAAAGGTAGCCAAGTTCGAGAGAGTGAAGTAAAAAAAATAAAGTAAATATGGAGCTCTCTCGAACACAGCTGACCTCAGCAGAATATAGATTTGCGAAGAACGACACACACATAGCACACACTAAAACAATAGTTGTTTTTTTTTCCCTCAAAATATTATTACACCGTTACTTCGCCCAAAATTCAAAATTCTTATTCTAAAAACTTGGAAATATAAATATATACAAAATCTAGAAGATCCATGTTATAAGGATCGCAGGACAACTGGGGAAGAATTCGATATAGGCGGCTGTCCCAACACGAACACAACTATAGCATGAACAAACATATGGCATATTCACACATAGCAAACATAGGCGACCTTTAGCCAAGGTAACAAAGATACTAGGAGAGGGACTCCGAGTCAGGTGATCGAAACCGACTCGGAAGAACAATCCTATAGAATACACTTGGAAATAAATACCCCGTCAAAAATTCATTTAAAATTTTTGATCGAAATTCTGTTTAAATTAAAAAACAAAGCAACATATCTGGGGGACTCAGTGAAACATAAAAAAACTTTTATTCTTTGGCTAGGGGGGGGGGGGGCATCTGTCTGGTGCCCTAAAAAAAAAAACAACAATATACCACTGTATATTAATAAATTTTAATCATCTTTGTTTTTTCTTCTGTTTCTACTGTCTACTGATGTTATCGTTTTCATCATCATGATCATTATTATTATTATTGTTATTATTATTATTATTATTATTGTTATTATTATTATTATTATTATTGTTGTTGTTGTTGTTGTAGTAAAACACAAACTTCAGATAAGCTATTCAAAATTAAAATAAATAACTTTTGTACTCGAACTATGAGCTATCTCTGAAAGATATCAGACATTTCAGTTGATCTTGATCGTTTTTCACTATAGAAAAGTTTTCACCTCACTTTAGCAAACACTGTGCCGGTGGTCTAGTGGTTCGAACCCCGGCCACGTCATACCAAAAACTTACAAAAATGCTACTAACGGCTGCCTCGCTAGGCGCTCAGCATTAACAGGTTAGTGTTAGGACTGGTTGGCCTGATGTCAGAATAACGTGACTGGGTGGGACTACATGTCTGCGGCATGATGCCCCAGTGCTAGACATCACTATAAACTGCTACAATTCAGACATCGTAGCAATATGACAAAATAATTGTTAAAGCTACGTTAAAAATTCAAATCACAGCAAACACCGACTGAAGCACGTGTTCACTGGATAACTATGACTAGATTTATTATGGCGAAATTACATGTTGAATGGGAAGGAAGGCTTCACATTATTTGTATTAATTCACAGAGCTTACAATGTTAGAAGACTGATTGTCTATTAAAATCTCGAGTAACTGATGCATGTACTTACACATATGCATACAGACAGACATATATTATGCGTGCCCATTCCATTGTAACTCTTTAAAGGCAGACGAAAAGTAGAAACTTCTAAAACTGTTATATTCATGTTCCAGTTCCTTAGGACACACGATATAGCAGGTATGTGCAATTTCCTCAAATAAGTGATTTTTAACTCCACGCCCTTGATGTAAATTAAACTGATTAAAGCGGGTCACGGGCCCTGATCAGACCACCCATGGGATGACGTTAGTGTAGCCCCACAGGACACTAATCTCTCAGACAACATCATTCATATTTGTTCTTTAGGCTACAACCGACTTTTCCAGCGAAGTTCTGACATTTTATAGACTGGGACTCGATTAGTAGACATTGTATCGAACTCGTTTGAATCCGTGTTATTTTTTTAAGAGAAACTGTCGATGTTCTTGTAAAACAATATGCGGCAGTGAGCGGGTTTGGCTTCTTTTAATTATCATTTTTGTTTTTGCTACATGAATGCTTATGAGCATATAGGCAAAGTAACAACGTAAACAAACACTATAATATAATACTATTTCAAACAAGAAAGACAGTAAATGTCGACCTCAAAATATGTTGTTACATTACAGTTGCATTATCAATAATGCGCATTCATCGTTCACTAGTTCCATAATGTACATACTATGTGATATTATATTTAGGGAATCTGTGGATTTGTAAATAAAGAAGTTAAACAAGATTCAATACATTAAACAAATATTATTGTGCAATTGCAGCAGAAAATCTATCATTATCGTAGGTAGACACAGAAGTGTGCACGGTTTCCAATTTTAACAAGAAAAAAGTAGTGTTTACACCAAATGAGTAATAATGATCGCAAATATCAAGTTACCTCAGTAAAGTGAAAGTTATCAAACATAACAAACAGACTCATATGTGTTCATTGCTTACCAGTGTTACGGTACATGCATAGGGAACAATCTTGGCCAAAGGCCATGTATGACGACTTAGAAGGTTCGTTCTACATGAAAAAGCGAGACGCTTAATTAACCAGGAAAAATTGAACCAGTCAAATCTTTATTTTAAGCGCGATCTTCTGTTCGATAAGACCGACTTTCAAAAATACTGCATGAATATAGACCTCAGCGGTTTCACGGGGAAAACCGGATAATTATCAACGCAGTGCGTCACTCTTGTCATAACCTTTGACCTGCCTGGATTATGTATCAGTGATTGCTTTATGAGAGATTAAGATTTAAACATTTAAAAACTACAGGTAAACCTGACAGCACGTTTGAAAACACACCGGAGATTTAAGAAATACAAACCGTAATTAATGCCATCTATTATAAGGAGGACTAGAGTTATTATTGAACGTGAAATAATAACTTTTCAAATCTAAATTGCGACGAGCAATCAGCATTTATCCAGCGTGATCTACAGTTTTACAAGGAAGGAACGAAATTATTATTTTGTTTTGAAAAAGATGTGACGAAAGAAAGTTTCTTTGTTCTGCATTGGAATTATCAGTCACGTAAACGATAGTCGTAACTTGCCAGTAGCTTCCTGTATTTCGGTGGATCTTCCTTAGGTTATCTTGGGGTTCTTCCGCCATGTACAGCCTATCAAGTGCTGTAAAATGACGTTAAACCCTCCAAAATCCCCAAACCATAACAAAAAATAGGGCAACAGTAGCTTCATATTGTGAATAATCTTTTTTTTTTGTTTTTAATATTGTTATTTTTGTTAATTTTTTTTAATGTATTCTGACCAAGTCGTACTAGCGACACCGAAGAACCCTCTCTATCTGACATTATGGAAAACCTCGCTGCCGCCAAGTAAAAATCTGCCCTTAGTTCGTGGTTTATTGAGTTCTGAAACAGTAGTATTTAAGAAAACTTAGAAATGGAGAAGGAAGAGAATGAAACGTAGTGGCGCTGTGAAGCAGTTTTTAAAGCAGACAGTAGGTCGGGCGGGTAGAGGAAGTGACGTGCATTGCTAATATTAGAGCAGTATTCTAAGAATGCGGATTCGATCACACATTTTTAGAGGTACATTTTGGGCTCATTCGCGTGGATGGAAACATTATGCCATTGTAATGACGAGTTTAAGTATTACATCTTCCGCTAAAGGAGGAGGAGATTACGATCTCAAACAAACTACATTTATAACAAGGTACCAATAGCTGATCATCTCATTATCGGATCATATTTGAAACCTCTGAGGTAAAAACCAACACTAGCCGTGCATTTTCGTTGTTTAATCCAGGTTAAAAAGACTTATCATCAGTTGTAAACGGGAATTACCAAATCGTTTTAAAATCCGAGCACTGGGCCGTTTAATTCGTGGCGATACAGTTGTTACAAAATTGGTGATGGGAATAAATGATTTGATACCTTCTGGAACTAACAATATGTTTAACAATTTCTAATCATTTGTTTAGTTTCGTGTTTTTTTTTTGTTTTTTTTTTGGGGGGGGCGGGGAATGAGCATATGGCCTAGTGGGTTAGGACGCAGGTGCACGGGAGCTTTGGAATAGCTGCATTTACTATCGATATTGGTTCGATTCCTACTTCAAACTAGTTATATAACACACACACACACACACACACACACACACACACACACACACATTTAAGGCTACATTTAATAAATTTAAACATTGTCTTATTCTCTTTCAAGTAACCAGAGTACATTATTCTAGTCAAAACAATCTTGCTCGTGTATTTATCAGAGGCCTCAAAGGCGCTGTAGACCCCGTATCCATATTCTTACAACTTGATTTGTCTGGGTGAAAAATGGGGAGATATAGTAACAAATTTTGCGGGCATGTGACGTTTCGTCTACTGCAGAAAGCTGTTCTCTGTCACTGCTCTCTGGGCTCAGAACCTAATGTAGGCATCGTTGTCAAATTTCTCTGGTAATATTACTTGGCGCAAGTCAGATTGTATCTGTGCTTCGTGCAAAATGTAGTCAAGGCAGCCCTAACAGCCCATCTTCAAGTATTCCAATAAAAATTCCTTTCTTTTTTCAGAAGCGTACATTAACCAATACCCGCAACGTTTTTTCATCTTATTAAAGGTTACTTGTAGAAACGTCCACATTAAAAATAAAAATTCATTGATTAAAATAACTTGAAAATAAAACTGCAATGATTTAAACGGAAACCTATGCAGAAAATAATTCATGAATATATAGCAAATTACTTTTTTAAGTTTTGTTTTATACCCGATCATAAAACACGTTTCTCTTTGACCAAAGTTAATTTCGAAAATGGTGGTTATAGGAAACCCTAACTTGAGTACCTAAGCATTGTATAGTAAACTGAACTAAAATAAATTCTTGAAGGTTTTTAATTTGAAAAATGAAATAACGCAAAATAACCACGTAATGAAAAGCGAATGGGAACATTTAATAGCAGCACACACACTCGGACGCGCGCACGCGCGCGCGTGTGATCTTTAATTACTGGCAGCTCAAGACTATCCACCTCTGTTCGCCTAAAATAAGAAACATTATTTTCTAAATGTTGTATATATGTTTGATGTTTTGATGCGTGTCCAATAAAAGCTCACTTTCATTTTGTTATCGGATGTACGGCTGAGAAAAGCTGTATCTGACATCTGAAGAATGTGCCACTTATTATGTATTTCCTAAGATGCCGTGCATGTGGGAACGGAATGACATTAGTAGTTATTGCTGAAATGTTTTACAATGCTTTATCTATTTTACTTCGGATAAAGATCATATATGTACATCTTGAGATTTGTAATACACTTCTTGCAACTTGGATGAAATAGCGTATTATCGCAGGAGTCGACTCAAGATTCGCACACCTGCATGTTGACGTAAGTCCCAAATATTCTTTTTTTTACTGAGGAAAATGGAGAGATGAATATTTGCAAATTTGCTTTAATTAAAAAGATAATAAGGTGTTTATTTCATCAGCTTGTATATTTAAGGAGGCAATGTCAGTATTTTTCGGCCAACGGAAAGAAAACCTCCAATCTTTTCTTTCTGTACATGACAAAACGTTAGGGACCTTTGACTTAAGACAAAATATTAAAAAAAATGATTTTTCATAGAATTGGATTGTACATAATCAGAGAGAAGAAAGCAAAATATATAACAAATTTAGGTAATAAATTCGAGCGGTGGGCAGCACTGAAGCACAAAACTGGGGCTTAATTATACAGTGCAGTAGATATGCACATGATCAGGCTGTAATAATAATAATAATAATAATAATAGTAATAATAACAATAATAATAATGATGATGATGATGATAATAATAATAATAATAATAATAATAATAATAACGAATCGGATAGTTCTGTCTCCGTCCATGCTCTGCCGCCTTCTTACAGCACGTGCAAAACGTTTTCAATACCTTGTGTACATGGTTACAAATACAAAGTGAAAGAGTGGTAAGGCTGCAACATGTTCAGCTTTTAGAAGGAAAAATACTCAAGCAGAGAAGAACAGCAACATATAGAATAAATATAGGTAATTAATTCGAGTGATGGAAAGTAATGAAGCACAAAATAGGGCTAAATTATACAGTGCAGTTGCCACTTATTTGCTCAATCTGCAAGCGTTTACATTTTTACAGTACATGTGTTGTTTATATTATATTACCATAAACATTTTAAATTATGGCATGAAGACGAAAAATAAATTTATACATGTTGTAGTTTTACTAATAATTTAATTGTATGTACCATAAAACGGCTCAATAAGAACATATCGACCGTGCATGGAAAGCCATAGGCAGTACGGTATGCTTTTGTATAATCTAAGAATAATTCATACAATTAAGCTATCATATATCAGCAACATATCACTTTAGTAATAATACATTTAGAATTTTAAGCAAAGTATTCTGCGTGAAAATACAAGAGTTAATAAACTGACTTATTTTGTATCAATTTTAATTTATGTTATTATTTGCATTCATTTTCACAGCGTCTTGACCAAAAATACATTATTTTCACAAAAGTGGCTATTAACTCCATAGCTTGGAGTTATTTTTAATGTTGAATGCATTTATATAGTGAACACAGTGATGGAAAAAGTAAATAAATAATTGTGGAAAAAATCGCTCAAATATAAAATACCATTTCATTTTCTTAGATATAATTAGGTACATTTACCAATCATTACTAAATACAAACAATCATAGGTTATTATCATCCATCTCATTAATGAGTACCAAAGTATAATGCCTACATAGTGTGTTTGCTTAAATCTGTCCGTTATTTGTTCGGCCGTTTTGCTCGATTCACCTCCTAACATGAACTTTATTTCAAGCAATTAAGGAAGTAAAATGATGTCCCGTGATAACGATTAAATGTATTTGGGATCATTTTCCATGATAATGATTAGATGTATTTGGCAGGATGTTCCAACACAATGGTTAGATGTATTTGGCAGGATGTTCCAACACAATGGTTAGATGTATTTGGCATCTTGTTCCATGATAACGATTAGATGTATTTGGCACGATTTTCCATTATGATGGTTAGATGTATTTGGCATGATGTTCCATGATGATGATTAAATGTATTTGGCATGATTTTTCATTATGATGATTATATGTATGTGGCATGGTGTTCCATGATAATGATTAGATGTATTTGTACGATGTTCAATGATGATTATTAGATGTGTTTGACATCATGTTCCATGGTAATGATTAGGTGTATCTGTACGAAGTTCCATGATGATTATTAGATGTGTTTTATATCATGTTCCATGATAATGATTAGGTGCTTTTGTACGGTGTTCCATGATGATTATTAGATGTGTTTGACATCATGTTCCATGATAATGATTAGGTGTATTTGTACGATGTTCCATGATGATTATTAGATGTGTTTTACATCATGTTCCATGATAATGATTAGGTGTATTTGTACGATGTTCCATGATGATTATTAGATATGTTTGACATCATGTTCCATGATAATGATTAGGTGTATTTGTACGATGTTCCATGATGATTATCAGATGTGTTTGACATCATGTTCCATGATAATGATTAGGTGTATTTGTACGATGTTCCATGATGATTATTAGATATGTTTGACATCATGTTCCATGATAATGATTAGATGTATTTGTACGATGTTCCATGATGATTATCAGATGTGTTTGACATCATGTTCCATGATAATGATTAGATGTATTTGTACGATGTTCAATGATGATTATTAGATGTGTTTTACATCATGTTCCATGATAATGATTGGGTGTATTTGTACGATGTTCCATGATGATTATCAGATGTGTTTGACATCATGTTCCATGATAATGATTAGGTGTATTTGTACGATGTTCCATGATGATTATTAGATATGTTTGACATCATGTTCCATGATAATGATTAGGTGTATTTGTACGATGTTCCATGATGATTATCAGATGTGTTTGACATCATGTTCCATGATAATGATTAGGTGTATTTGTACGATGTTCCGTGATGATTATTAGATGTGTTTTACATCATGTTCCATGATAATGATTAGGTGTATTTGTACGATGTTCCATGATGATTATCAGATGTGTTTGACATCATGTTCCATGATAATGATTAGGTGTATTTGTACGATGTTCCATGATGATTATTAGATGTGTTTTACATCATGTTCCATGATAATGATTAGGTGTATTTGTACGATGTTCCATGATGATTATCAGATGTGTTTGACATCATGTTCCATGATAATGATTAGGTGTATTTGTACGATGTTCCATGATGATTATCAGATGTGTTTGACATCATGTTCCATGATAATGATTAGGTGTATTTGTACGATGTTCCATGATGATTATTAGATGTGTTTTACATCATGTTCCATGATAATGATTAGGTGTATTTGTACGATGTTCCGTGATGATTATTAGATGTGTTTGACATCATGTTCCATGATAATGATTAGGTGTGTTTGTACGATGTTCCGTGATGATTATTAGATGTGTTTGACATCATGTTCCATGATAATGATTAGGTGTGTTTGTACGATGTTCCGTGATGATTATTAGATGTGTTTGACATCATGTTCCATGATAATGATTAGGTGTATTTGTACGATGTTCCATGATGATTATCAGATGTGTTTGACATCATGTTCCATGATAATGATTAGGTGTATTTGTACGATGTTCCATGATGATTATTAGATGTGTTTGACATCATGTTCCATGATAATGATTAGGTGTATTTGTACGATGTTCCATGATGATTATTAGATGTGTTTGACATCATGTTTCATGATAATGATTAGGTGTATTTGTACGATGTTCCATGATGATTATCAGATGTGTTTGACATCATGTTCCATGATAATGATTAGGTGTATTTGTACGATGTTCCGTGATGATTATTAGATGTGTTTTATATCATGTTCCATGATAATGATTAGGTGCTTTTGTACGGTGTTCCATGATGATTATTAGATGTGTTTTACATCATGTTCCATGATAATGATTAGGTGTATTTGTACGATGTTCCATGATGATTATTAGATGTGTTTGACATCATGTTCCATGATAATGATTAGGTGTATTTGTACGATGTTCCATGATGATTATCAGATGTGTTTGACATCATGTTCCATGATAATGATTAGGTGTATTTGTACGATGTTCCATGATGATTATCAGATGTGTTTGACATCATGTTCCATGATAATGATTAGGTGTATTTGTACGATGTTCCATGATGATTATCAGATGTGTTTGACATCATGTTCCATGATAATGATTAGGTGTATTTGTACGATGTTCCATGATGATTGTTAGATGTGTTTTACATCATGTTCCATGATAATGATTAGGTGTATTTGTACGATGTTCCGTGATGATTATTAGATGTGTTTGACTTCATGTTCCATGATAAATGTTCCATGATAATGATTAGATGTATTTCCCATTATGGTCCATGATGATTGTTAGATGACAGATAAGGTTTATAATCCTGGATATAACACCACCAGGCGAGGAGGAGATGGTTATCATATCATATTAAGATGTATCATGAACATGAGTAGATTACATCATTAAAATAATTGTAGAATCTTAAATGTAGTCCCTGGGTTGGGGAATGGGAGGGGGAGGGAGCTGGGGAATATTTGAAACTTTATGATGACCAGCATCTATTGTTTTATTGTTTAGGTAATTTATGTAATATGCTTTCTGCTATATCAGTGGGATCAGTAATGCCAAGAGATAACGGCTTTTGAACATTGGTGTAATAGTGTTATTTAAGCGGTACGTATAAATTACTCAGTCTCAGCTGTTGTAAACTTATCAGGTTCCACCGTAAGATTGCAAAAAAAGCATCAGTTGAAAATTCAAATGTAAACTTTTGAAATGACATTTATCGAATATTAATGTTGGTTAGGGAACTAAAAGAAAGAAATTATTCGATTCGTGTCTAAACTTTCAGTTGAAATGAGCATTATGTACGATTCTCAACGCAACAGGGATATTTAACTTCTAAATATGAATACTATTTGATACAAATTCGTAATTTTCATTGTTGAATTGATTGCTATTATCACATGCTTGGACGTTAGATATCGTTAAGTTACAGTGTAGTCAGCGTTTGTACTCGCTAATAAGTCAAGTTGCAAACTACACAGGTCCACATCTGCCATCCATAATGCGCTGGCAGATTTGGATCTGTGCGGTTTGTTAGGAGTAATCAGTAGAAGAAATAACATAAACTCTAATCTGCAGGCGCCTTATGATAGGGCATGGTAGGATCTTTGTTGTTTGTAGATTAACTCGACGTATAAGCGAGTAAATACTGTATATTTCTTTTAACTTGGAAAACGTTCCCTATTATCACATGCTTGGACGTTAGATATCGTTAAGTTACAGTGTAGTCAGCGTTTGTACTCGCTAATAAGTCAAGTTGCAAACTACACAGGTCCACATCTGCCATCCATAATGCGCTGGCAGATTTGGATCTGTGCGGTTTGTTAGGAGTAATCAGTAGAAGAAATAACATAAACTCTAATCTGCAGGCGCCTTATGATAGGGCATGGTAGGATCTTTGTTGTTTGTAGATTAACTCGACGTATAAGCGAGTAAATACTGTATATTTCTTTTAACTTGGAAAACGTTCCCTATAGAATAAAAGGTCGCAAGACTTTCGTCCTCCTCTCAATTAATAGTGTCATAGTATGATAACGAAAACAATTAATTGAATGAAAATATATAATTTGGAAATTTAGAAGCTATATTCTTGAGTCTAATTAACATCAGACTGTAATTTTATAAATTCATTTTTATACTCAGACATTTTAGCCCTGCAGTCCGTACTCGACCGCGTCTACGTATCCAATGACGCATGCTCCGTGCAACAACTTCACTTTCCTGTGGCATATTAAAGAGGTACAATGATCAATTTATGCTCCCCCCCCCAAAAAAAAAACAAAAAAAAAAACAAGCAACAAAAAAACCCAATCCCCCCAAGCAACAAAACAAAACAAAAAATAATAAAACCAAAAACATTCCAATGTACAAACGAGAATAAAAATAGCCCATGTACGGATTCCTTGCTGGATTTTCTAATTGTGCTCAAAATCTCTATTAAAGGAATACAGGAACACCAATATGAACATAGGCACCGTTTCTTATGAGAAAAACAAATTAGTAGTACTACAATTGATAACAATTTTTATATTATTGTTTTACGAATTGCTAATCGCTGTAATTAATCTTAAGCTGAATCAGTCGGTATAATGAATGCTTTTTTATTTTATTTTAATTTTCTTTCTAGGTTTGAGATGTTATAAAATGGATAAATATTGCCTCACTCCTTGTCATAATCTTTGTTTAAAACATATATGTGATATTGCTTGTTTGTGTGCGTGTGTACGAATATTAATGTATTTAGTACACAAAAAATGTGTTTGCTCTCCAATCCCAAAAGTACAAACTCAGTTTACAAATATGTTGGCTTTTCATTTCTTGTGTAAATTATTTACAATTCACAATCGTGATAAGGAGTACCATTCTGAGACAAGGGATAGATGTCCAATGAGAATTTTAATAATATTGTCTGCACACACTGAGACAATGGATAGATGTCCAATGAGAATTTTAATAATATTCTCTGTACACTGAGACAATGGATAGATGTCCAATGAGAATTTTAATAATATTGTCTGCACACACTGAGACAATGGATAGATGTCCAATGAGAATTTTAATAATATTGTCTGCACACACTGAGACAATGGATAGATGTCCAATGAGAATTTAATAATATGTCTGCACACACTGAGACAATGGATAGATGTCCAATGAGAATTTTAATAATATTGTCTGCACACACTGAGACAATGGATAGATGTCCAATGAGAATTTTAATAATATTCTCTGTACACACTGAGACAATGGATAGATGTCCAATGAGAATTTTGATAATATTGTCTGTATACACTCTCTGAAGAAAACTTCTTATTGCATACCATTAAGAAAATTTACGCGAGTCATATGATGCTTCAATTCATTTTCGCGTTATACTTTGGAATTGCAGATATGGTATACGCATTGGAATGTTTTTCGTAATTCCCGTCTCGTGGCGGGTGGTTTCTCCTTTGCACAGTGTAAACCTGAAAATTACTTAATGATCAGAGTTTGTTGCCAGGTCGGTGGTGGTCACGGGGTGTAATGTGCTGTATAGTGTGTAAACTATGTTGTTTTTCGTCCTTAGAGTTCAAAGATGACTATGATATCATTAACTGCTTTGGTTTCTGTGAATACGTGAGTGGCTGATCAAGCCAATTTGTATTGTGAACTGTCGCTGGCACACCTGACAAGATATGCCATTAGGGTTTGTTTGATCAACATAGGACATATTGCAGTTCTGAGATGTACGATGCCCGCGCTGCTGCATTGTCTCTGCAATTATTATCAGTTCAAAGTCAGTAGCTCCGAAAATGGGTGAGACTACACCAGGTGGAGCAGTCCTGTGCGAGATCTTCCCAAGACAAAGGGTCTTGAAGTGTTTCAAGGATGACTTGATGGAATCTTTGAAGTGTTTCGTCTGACCAACCTGAGATTACCTACCCTTCATCAGCTCGCCGTAGATGATTTTCTTTGGTAGACGCGCCTCTGACATCCTGGTGATGTGGCCTGCCCATTACATTTGTGATTTCATCAGCAGAGTGTGGATGCTTGCAATGCCTACCCGCGTGATAACTAAATATCTGGGAGCTGTTCTACTGTCTAATCCTCATCAGTTTCCTCAGGCGACCCATGAGAAAATGGTTCATTTTCTTGTCATTTCGTCTGTACATCTTTCAGTGTTGGCAACACAATCGCTTTCTAGTCCTTCAGTTTTGTTTGTAGCATGATGCCTCTACGCTCCCACACATAAGGGCTTAGTCTGCCAAAAACCACGCTTGCTTTAGCAATTATGGCGTTGGTTTCATCGTTGATATGGACTACACCTGACAATGTGCTGGCGAGATAGTTAAACGTGGTCATTGCCAGTAGGGTTTGGCCATTTACTGTGATGGTAACTCTACGTGAGGGTTTCCTAGTGCATGTTGATATATCAACTCTGTCTTCTTGATACTGATTGTGAGATAACAATTATCACAAGCTGAAGAAAAACGGCACTCTTTTGCATGTCAGATTGATTTGGCATTCAATTAACAGTCGCCAGCAAATAGAATATTACGAGCAGTTACTTCCGGTGATGTTGTCTTCGCCTGTAATGCGGCATCTGCTGTCAATCGCAGTGCCGTAGTTACAGGCGGCAACCGATAGCATGACAGAGGATATTATTTTGAAGACGGCAGGGGCAATCATACGACGAAATGGTGACTGAGAATGGTTCTGATGACTTGCCATCATTTACTACAAGAGCGAGAATGCCATCATGGAATTGCCGAACCATCAAGATGAATTTCTCTGGGCTAGCACATTTTGATGTATCAAAGGTTTTTGTGACGTCAAAGAATGTCGTTTACAGGTTGGAGTTATATTTATCGAATATCTTCTGGAGTTAATGAGATGCAAACATAATATCAATGGCTCCTTGTCCTTCCTGAAGCTCTCAGGCAGGAACACTGAATCTCGATGGATGTGATGAGCAAGCAAAGCAATTCGGAAAAATTCTGGCTAGAGTTATGCCGGCTATTGATAGCAGGGACATTCCCAGATGGTTCTTGCAGGATTATATTGTACAAGTGGAAGATGGATGTGTCCTTGTAGTACTGTGGTACAGTTCCTTGAATCCACATAGGCTGAAAGAATTGTTATGTATATTTGATTTAGTTTAGATTTGATTTAATTTAATTGTTTGTTTGTAAGTTTTTTTTAAAAATTTTATTCCATCACTTGCTATTGTAATGTAACTTTATTTACTGGATTAGAGTTCAGTTCCAACTGATTTTCTTTCTTTTTGACGTAAACAACTTTATAGAAACATTGTATCTAATGCTGATATAGTTTCAGACCTTGATTCAGAACCAGTGATAGTTTGTAGTAAACAACTTTTCATTATTTTTTATTCTTTCTCAGAGCAAGATTCATCAAGTGGAATCGAGGCCATACTTGGAGTATGTGACAAAATAACATGTAGCAATTATTACAAACCCTAGGTTTTCCAGAGGATTCATTCACATCCCGGCATCTGTTTTGCGTTGTAGTTAGATTTATTGTCGATGTTTTGAGAAATAATAGCTATGCATGCCTTTACATTGGATACCTCCATGAATTTTATGTTATTACCAGTTTTTGGGCTAAATATTTTATTTTATTTTAAAGAAAAGTATTTCTTTTTCCTGGAAATACTAGTGTTCTAAATTAATTCTTGGAAAAAGACGTTTATCGAAATTTATACAGAATTCAAATTGGAATATTTTTTCTGTGATTCAACAAAGAACTGTTGGCACATCAATACGACACTGACCACAACATACGTCATCGCCTTCCATTTTGGATTTCATCGGGACTCGAACTCAAATTCATTAGGGACTTTTTAATAATAGGACTTCTATTTTTTAATTCTTGGATAATTTTTGGAATTGATTCGTAAAACCGTAAGTTCTTTTTCTCATTCTTAACTTGTTTTTCTAGGGAAATACATTATTTTTAAATTTTGCAAAGCTTGTTGTTCTTGCGTTTTCCTTGTTGTATTTTGTAAGAGCCTTAACACGTAAGATAATCCATTCAATTAACTTGACACGTGAGAGCATCCAGGTTTGGAGACTTTTGTTGGTATAGCATCTGCCCCAGGTAATTTCCCATTTGACAACAGGTCAAATGTTATTACAGTTTAAATAAGCATACGAGGAGCTGCAAGTGATATACTGATTTCCACGTGGGGCAGTCGATCAATTGCCTCCTCACTGATATATTGATTGAAAACGTTGAAGTGTTCATTCAATCTTTGAAGTGTGATTTCTTTGTTAGTGAGCAGTTTGGTACTGACAGCTTTCAGTATTAGAGATGTTCATAATGACTGGTACGGTGCGTAGATTGTCTTCATAGTTTCAAGACAGTTCTCCCCATCGTTCCTGTTTCTGTGAAGGACTGACACTGGTCTTTCTTTTTGGACAACCATAAGTCTTGGAACATTCTGAGTTTGCATCTGTCAGTCTTCTTGACGTTGTTGAAGGCTGCCATCGTAGACGATGGAGTACTGTCTTCTAAACCGGTCTTCGGTAGTCACTGCGTCTCACTTAGGCGTCTTTGTATGGCAGCATTGTTCTTATCAATCCAATCTCAATTTTTCAATGTGGTAGAACCGATAGTTTCAGATGCAGTTGAGTAAACAGAATCCCTGAAGGATGTCCAGTTTTCCAAAACATCGCCGGAGTTCATATCGATTGTTTCTTGTTGGCTACACATTTCTTCGACAAATGCTGTTTCAAATTTTCCTCTTTCAATTTG
The DNA here is from genome assembly GCA_028554795.2 of Sinohyriopsis cumingii. Taxonomy (NCBI): domain Eukaryota; kingdom Metazoa; phylum Mollusca; class Bivalvia; order Unionida; family Unionidae; genus Sinohyriopsis; species Sinohyriopsis cumingii. Next base: position 119,467,233 of record CM068826.1, on the reverse strand, counting down.
GAAACATTTAGCTGTCAGGGCACCGTCATGGCTTGTTGTCGCCTCCTGGGTGAATCTGGATATTGAGTTTGCAAATCATCAGCCTGTGATCAGTGCAACATTCTGCACTTTTCATGGCCCACATCACCCGGACTTTCTCCTACCTTGCTTTTCTCCCAGTAAACATTGAGGTGTCCTTTCTTGCGTTGTGGTTTCATCTAAGACACCATGTTGCGGTTTGACAGGCAGTAGATTGTGTTTGTGATTATGAAATCAGGTTCATCACATTTATTCAGTGTGGTGAGGACACTGTTGTTGCATATATCAAAGCCATTATTGTTAATGACACCTGGCAATGTCTGGTGATCTGTGCCAGCTCTAACACTGAAGCCATCAAGGGCGATTAGCTTGTCTGCATTCGGTACTTCTGCCATAAGAGATACCATGTCTTCATAAAAAAATGTCCTAGATATTATCTGGGTTGATGAAGATTGATGCATAAGCGGTTATGACAGTTGCATGTATTTTCCAGTTAGTGGGGGTCTCATTTGCATTAGTCTGTCATTTACGCCGTTTGGGAGATCCGTGAGCTTGCTTGCTAGGTGTGATTCTATGGCAAACGCAACAAAAGCTTCACGTCGGTCGTCTTTACTTCGACACTAAAGAAGGGCACTCGCACTTGCAGATCACTGACATCCTACCTCTGTCCGCGTGGTTTCGAGTCTCGGGTTAGGAGAATATGGGTATATAAGAAAGATTGTCAGTTTCCCATAGGTCGGTGCTGTTTTCTTATTCTTCATCCGCCAGATATACTGGCCGCATTAATAGCCTATCATGTGTTGAAAACTGACGTTAAAGCCATGTCAACCAGGGGAAGGCGTAGCAGGCTCCTGCGTCGGTTAATTGTCCTTCCTGACCTTGACTAGTTTCATTTAGTGCTGCTATCTGGATTTTGAATCTGGCCCGTTCTCTACCAACTTGAGCTGTACTTCTCTCTGTTCTATCTGTTCTGTTCTATCGGCTAATGTACTTACTGTCCATTAGTGTGCACATTCTTTAGAGACCGATGGTGAATTACGTCAGTTGTGCGATGTATAACTTAAACTGACCAATCAAAATTTACCAGTACGCTGAGAAGTCTAAACACTGGTGGATGTGTCCCAGTACCAGACTCACGTGGAGCTATTTTAGAAGTATTTTTGGTTTGATCAAAAGTTTATAATTACATCAAGCTGTCTCACATTTAGAAGTCGGTGTTTACGATAACATATGAGTGTTCTGGGTTCAGTGAAATCCGTTTGTAAAATATTTGACAAAATCCTCGCATTTTGTTCATACAGTATGTCTTTTCTTTCTCGAAGTTAAGGATTTGTATCCGTTGCATCTGGAAAATGATTTATCAAAGACAGAGGGAATGACAGACATACTAGAAGCTCACCGTTTGTTTTCTTTCTGCTAGATAATAAGTATCCCAGAAAGATATATCCGTGATATTTGTCTACAGACCACACAGGTTATCCGTGTTATTTGTCTACAGACCACACAGGTTATCCGTGTTATTTGTCTGCAGACCACACAGGTTATCCGTGTTATTTGTCTACAGACTACACAGGTTATCCGTGATATTTGTCTACAGACCACACAGGTTATCCGTGATATTTGTCTACAGACCACACAGGTTATCCGTGTTATTTGTCTACAGACCACACAGGTTATCCGTGTTATTTGTCTACAGACCACACAGGTTATCCGTGTTATTTGTCTACAGACCACACAGGTTATCCGTGTTATTTGTCAACAGACCACACAGGTTTCCACTTTTGAGAAAAACATTAACTGAACCGTAGTGCAGACCAAGTGGCATTTGACTAAATTGTGCCTGCTAACTAAATACACATCGCAGAACACATCAGCGTGATTATTCATCACCTGATTAACAAAAGTATTATATAAGAACGACTTTTACGCTGCATGTGTCATGACCTCTCTCCAATGAATTAATCAATATTATGCAAAACTAGGTTTAATATTTTTGAAACATACCAATCCTAGGAATTCGGTCGGGGTAGCTTCTAAAGGCTAACATGGAGAGAACCTAACGGTACATTAGAACAATAACTCTACAGAAGTGAAGGTGGATATTTTCGCTTACGATATATATCTTAGTTCGTACCTTGAAAGCAGGTAAACCTTCCTAATGATTTGACATCATTTTTGCTGGTAGATGTAATACTTTTCAGTTGTGCATGACGCGCTATCTCGGGAATTGAATACTAATGGCCAAATATCAAAATCTATTCCAATATAAAGCAACTTCAGTTTAGAAATTATTTAAGTATCAATTATCTTGTGTGATTTACTTAAGACCAAGTTTGCTATGTCTCTGAATATTTTTTACTTCATTTTTGAATAAGATATTAGCTTATTAAGGATTTTTATAATGAAAGAGAAAACATACAGTTATACGAGTTACTTACATGGATGTGTGGAACTACAGTTGCCTTTTGAGTGTAGGGGTTTCTTGACTAGTATTGTTTTGTTCTAGTGAGAAACATCTGTCGGGTCAGGATCAGTGTATTTGCATTGTGTTCATATCTTTCCACAAAGATAAAGGAATTTTCTGAGTTAAAAATCTCATTATTAGAATGGATTTTGTTTAGTTCAAAATTTTAAGAATAACATTTGGACTTTGACACTTTCTGGTAGTCCTTCTATTTCAAATAAAATATACGAGTACCACATGCAGTAGTCATTATCATCATCATCATCGTCATTGCCGTCTGGTCATTCATTTTGATGTCCCATCACCCAATCATCATAAGCATCACCATCACTCTAGCATCATTCTCTTCATCTGTTAAAGAAGTTCCCTACCTTTGAATTATAACTGTTTCACTTACAACCTATTTATATTGTTCATCCTTCCCATTTCAAGTAAAGTTTTGGACGATGTAACCGAACGCCTAACCCTCTCTATGACACTGAAATCCTTTATTAAGCAGAATAAAGGACATGACGCGTATTTCATATTTATTTCGTTAGTAAAATGGGATTCTCTGCCGACTGATATGTTCTCGTTTATAAAGAAATATAATCAGAAAATCGAACCTGCCCTTCGTATTGTATATACGCATATTGTGTACTGTATATACGCATATTGTGCATTGTATATACGCATATTGTGCATTGTATGACATTGACGTAAAAGTGTGGTGTCTGCAGTTGGAGCGATCTAGCGTAAAGAACAGACATTGCCCAAAAAAGTTTCCATTTACTACAAGGGAACCAACGTTTGACGAGACGATCCAATTACAGGAAATATGTTCAGTATGCAAAATATTCAGCAAGACATGTGCTTTAAATTAGACATTACGCTGTTACTAACAGCTACGATAATGGCTATAATAAGACGTAAGTTTATACTTTCTCATGCTGCACAGTATAATGAGGTATCGAGGAAAGTTTTGTCAGGAGCCATGAGCGCCGCACATACGGGCAAGTGGTGGTGGTGGTTTGTGGGTGGGGGGTGGGGTGGGTGGGGGGTGGGCAAATCCCCCACCCCGATTTCACCTCTAAACATGTTTTGACCTACATCCGTAAAATTTAATAGCTGACCACGATATGTTCAGCCCCTCCTTCCCGAAAATAATTCTGCAGGGCTCCTGGTAGAATCGATAATGTTTCTAAAGCGGTGGAAACGATTATATCGCCGAATGACTGGCAGCGTTTTAAGTAACGTAATGCAGGTTTTCTTTGTTTCTGTGGGCTGTAATATTTAACGTAATGATATAGACACCTTTCTGCAGTCCTTTGAAATAAGAGTTAGGCTGTCTGCATTTTAATCTAAAAGTGATCCGATAAATCGAGAAATCTCCACTATTACAGAATTACAGCATTGTCGGTCTCAATGTATGTATGTATGTATGTATGTACGTGCGTACATAAGTACGACGTACGCACACACGCATATATATATATATATATATATATATATATATATATATATATATATATATATATATATATATATATATATATATATATATATATATATTCTGTGATCCCAAACTAAGTAATATAAAAGAACGAAGACCATAAAGGTTTGCAAAATTCAACATAAAGTTTATTTCACTACAATACAACGTGAAAATATAAAAGAACTTGCAGTAGTGCGAATTAAATACCAAAATAGTCCAAAATATTCAATCACCAGTCCTAATGAATACAGTTCTAATTAAATTCCAGTGGTTTTCGAAAAAAGATCCAGTGCGGAAGGAGTTGGCATGCCCGCAATATTGAATATGCTAATAATGTACAAATATTCTTCCAATTAATCAAATAATAATATAATCAAAAATGTCCTTGTCTGAATTCACTGTAGTTCCAAGTTCCCTCCCTCCCTCCTTCCTTCCCTCCCTCCTTCTTTCTTTCTTTCTTTCTTTCTTTCCTTCCTTCTTTCTTTCTTTCTTTCATTCTCTCTCTCTCTCTCTCTCTCTCTCTCTCTCTCTCTCTCTCTTTCTCTCTCTCTCTCTCTCTCTCTCTCTCTCTCTCTCTCTCTCTCTCTCTCTCTCTCTCTCTATATATATATATATATATATATATATATATATAATATATATATATATATATATATATATATATATATATATATATACGATGCGTGCCGAGTTTCCTTTAAATAGAAAATTGATACAACAAGTGGTGATAAGGCTACAAATACATACTATACAGATATTTTATTTATATCACACACAACTACACGTCTCCGACGTTTTAACGGAGTTAAGATATGCTCCATGCAACTGTATATATTGACCGAGTGAATGAACTGCTCACTTTATTGCGAGTGTGTCCGCTACAAAATGTGGTCGGATGCCTTTTCTTGTCGTTGATAATCACATCTGCAATTTTATAAGTTGATTGTTTTCTTTTTAAGTTTCTACTTTCATTCACATTGATTAAATCAATATAAGACACACGTGTGATTTAAATATCAAAGATTGTTTTTATGAAGAAGTTGAGCACTACGAACACGTTAGCTTCTTGTACACACTGAACTCAGCAATTCACGTACTGGCGCATGAAAAGTTGATTGTGACCCTCCAAAGAGTTCATTTCGTAAACTTGAGGCCTTTCGTTTCATCCATGGAAAGTGAAATCTTGAAGTGATATTGAAAACTGTTATTGATATAAAAATGGCAGTAACATATAATACCTCTCCTTGATAGTCCAGATTCATTATCAAACATTGAAAAGGCTCACAGTAACAATTATATTAAACATAAAAATTTCCGGTCATTGGAAAAGAAAAATTGAAAATTAAATCTACAACTAATTGAACGATTGGAAATTATATCGCAAAGGAAACACTTATAAATATATATTCAGGTAACAAATTTGCTCTTAGTAAATAAATTTTTGTATAAAATGTTGGTAAATAAAATTATGAAAGAAACGCAATGAAAAGCACGAGGTTTTGAGTAGGCAATTTAGGTACAATATAAGGCAACAAAACTGGGAAACAAATCTTTAGTCTTGGCTAATAAGTGCACCAAATATACCCATTTAATTGCCATTCAGTTTAAATTGATACACATTCTTATTACATGAAATCAAATTTTATTTTAACAAATGTGATCAGTGATCATACATCCACTTTCGGTTCACAAAAAGTCGAAAGCATTGAACACATATTAGAAGATGAGTTACAACATGAACTCTCCTTTCTTGGGAATTACATTGATCTTAGGAATAAATATAACATCTATGCTCCTTAATTTGTACACAAGTTTAAAGTTCTTTGTAAATACTTACATGGTAATTTATTTCTTAACAGCACTTCCGTCATGGCTGTCGATTAGTCAGTGTGATCAGTGCCGGATTTAGACATAGCGAGGCCCTAAGCTATGGGAAGCTGTAGATGCCCTAATTGGTATAAAATATATTTGAGAGGCATCTTCAGACTGTGAGTTCAGACTGTGAGGCCCTAAGCTGTAGCGTGTTTTAGCTTATGCCAAAATTAGGCACTGAATGTGATGATAAGAAAAAACGGGGATATTGGGCAACCTGGCGCCGCTTAGCCACGCTTGACTTGACCACATAACTTCTATACAGAACAGAAAAGAACATAACACAAACTTTATTCAGCAAAATATATATGTTATAGAGATTTAACGCAATTTCTTTTGAGTATATTCGAACACACAGATAAGAAAATCACGTAATCGAAACATGCACACACACAAACACAGACACACACACACAGACACACACACACATACATAATACATATATATATATACACACACATATATATGTACACACATATATATATGTACACACACACACACACACACACACACACACACATATATATATATATATATATATATATATATATATATATATATATATATATATATATATATATATATATATATATATATATATATATATATATATATATATATATATATATATATATATATATAATGGTAATGACACAGTTTCCCCATATCTCAAGCCAAGAATCAATCTGTTTGTCAGAGGAAGAAAAAACGGACAAAAACAAAAATGTATGTTATCCGTACAGAGAAGCAAAACTCCTTGGAGCGAATAATTCCAGGCTAAAGATAAATTATGTATACATACGCAGCGAATACAAAACCATTCCGGTAACGTTATGCATGGAGAAGGTGTTAAAGTAATATATCATTTGAATAGTAGGATACTGAAATGGACATACTACAACAACTATTAATTAATTAATTTACTAATTAATTAATTAATCAATAATAATAATAATAATAATAATAATAATAATAATAATAATGGAATATAATAATAATAATAATAATAATAATAATAATAATGGAATATATATGTAGGTGTACATGTATTTATTGCCCAAATGTTTCTGAACTGCATATATTTGTATAACGCTGTGTATTGACATATTTGATTGAGATACATTATTACAGTTTTTATTGATATTAGTCACTTTTAGCACTGTTGTCGTTGTTGTTGTTTTATTTTGATTTCGTTTATTTATTTTTTATTTTAATGTTAACACAGCACCTGAAAAGGAGACTATGCCAGCAGACTCAGTCGTTTGAAACCAAATATCTCTAATTATGGTTTTATCTCTTTCTTAAATCCATATACGGACAATTTTTCTTTGCAAAACATTAGAAATAACAAATGTCTATCATCTTTGGTGAAAAAAATGTTGGGCGAAACCGTCGCAACAACACGGGCTATAATACAGGTAAATCTAAAGACAAAACAATATTGGGTCTTTTTGTTTTTGTTTCATACTGTGATGGGGTCGAGATTAGTTTGGATAGGGCCCCAATGCCATAAAATATAGTAAACATATCGATAACACGTGTTACTCCAGAATTGAAAATATTGCTTGAAAAAGACTAATGCAGCCTCTTGATTGGTAAGAATATTTTAGACCATGATTTGGGGTCGAGTTAAGTTGTATGGCGGTGGGGCATCGTCTTGGCAGCGTGATTCGAAAAAGATCTTGTGCGTCTATTGAATGCATCTTTTGTTCGTTTACGTGCATGAATAAGCTGTCAAACACTTCTTGCTCGAGCCAGTTCGCTCCAAATTGCCAGCTATTGCTTGCTTTATTCCACTGATATCAACCCTAACAGTGGCATATATAATTAGCTAATCTGTGTCTGGATAGAGGTTTTTAAGACTTCTATCTAGATTATACGCGATAAACACGAGATACGATCGACTAAATTGACATGTATTGGCAGCGTCAATCTATCTACTTCATCAGTACATATGATTTATGCTATAAAAAAAACTAGAGCAAACCCGGCAAAATCTCACCATCGTGGCCTTAACCTATGTGTTTCTATATTTGTTGTTGAAAATAAGCCATTGTTTAATCGTTCGTAAGAAGGACTTATAGATCCGTCCATAACCTAATACAAGCAAATTAATTGTTGTGATCACGATACACTTGTACACAGTCATAGGCGTGGCGATCTATGTCATATCAAAGAGCCCTGTCAGTAGTTTTTTATGCCATCAAATCGAATCTGATCATAATATCCATATCGTATGAAAATCTTAATTAAACCTATTTCAAAATTAATTAAAAGTTTCCATCCATGTTAATTTTTGTGATCGTAATCTTATTGAAAAAGGACATCAAACTTCGTTGGTATGCAAAGATGAACAGAGCCGGGAAAGTCAACTGAGATAATTGAACACATGAATAGGCCATCTACAACATCATGATGAAAAAATGTTTCAGTATTACAACACTGAATAAAACTTATGCACTTTTTACAGCTTTCGTGTATAACCTTTAAATAAAGCAATATCCAATAGTTAATTAGTTTTAGTATCAGACTAATATGCATGTAGGTCAGTATTCTTGTTTAACACGCTTGGGCTTAAGCTAGAGCGGGTCATATGAAATAATACAACGGGGTAACCGGTCGAAAATAGTTACAGTATAAAAATAATAAGAAAATGAACATTAGAGCTTAGCCGTGATCAAATTAAGTCCTAAAGGAGACACCTAACGAGTTTATATCCCTAGACTGACCCCTGCAAACTATTTTTTTTTCTTTCTCAGTTGTAGTAATCCATAGACTGTAATGTGTATAACCTCGTAAATTTTCGTCAGCTGTTTGTACGTGCGTGTGTGAACACGGTTTAACAGAGAAGGTTGAAATAACGACTCCTCTATTGTTTGCTCCATATATACACAAAGTATTCCGCTTGTGACTTGTTGACTTGTTTGTGGTCTAGCCACCGACTAGGAAAACCTCTGGAACTCTCTGAACTATGTGAGCTTTTTGTGGGAATCCGTAGTAATTTGTAACATGTATACGACCTCTCAAACAGGTCATTTTATTGGAAAATACTCAGTTTTAAGGTTTTGTACAATTTGGTTCCAATCTGGAATTATTGCCTTGCACAAAAGAAAGAGAATAAATGCCGGTTTTTGCTCATCTTACGAGCACTATAGACTAACGAAATCCTTCCAGTGATTTTTTTCACTAAATGAAACGTTCAAATCTAATTTCTTTTAAATATCCATTTGTGGTTTTTCACAGATATTTCCGTTATATTTACCTTTGATGACAGTACGTAGAAGTGCAACAAACAAAAGTATAGAAATAACTATGTCTTCCATACAGTTATGTTCGAAATGTTTTGACTAATATCAAACAATAGTTAGTCAATTTCTTTATGCTATTTACAACTGTGACTTATTCTGATTATCTACTTCTTCGTGTAATGATACATGTACTTCTGAATGAGAAAAATATATTTTTCAACGATTCAAAAAGATTATATCTTTATGCTTAATATTACGTGACCCAAAGCTCTATATTGGTGACTGTCTTGTCCCTGTTTGTGGAGTAGATGAAATATTTAGGGCTTCTTTGGATCGTAAACTAACCGTCTTTCCAAATTTTGGCATATACGTTAATCCTTACTTAAAAACACTGAAATCAGTGCTGGAAATGCTGCAAAATATTCCATTATTGCAAACTTCTGCTTTTCAGAACGGCACCCTATTTATCAATACACGGAAACTAATATGTGTTCTTTACGAATTCAGAAAGCCTCAGCAAGTCCTATTGTTGTTCACGGTAAATTCAATGAAATCAGAGCCTCCAATCGTAACCATACGTCCCTTGATACAGACGGCTCGAAAGATCGAGATAAAGTTGGAGTTGCCATAGCAATACCTCCTGGCACTATCTCGAGCAGGGTGCCAGGGTCGTCAAGTGGTCGAAGGCATTAGCCTTTATAGATCAATGACAATTAACCTCCACGTGGGTTCGAGTATCTGCTCACCCTTCGTGGGTATGTGAGAAAGCTTGCTAGTAGCTTCCTGTGGGTATGTGGTTCTTGGTGGTGGTGGTGGTGTTTTCGCGGGTTCTTTCTCCAGCAAATATACTAGACGCCATGTAAAACCTATCGTGTCTTGAAAAATGTCGATAACCCCTCACAATCAGAACCGTCTCGAGCCGGTTAAAGGATGTAGTCTCAGGATTTACTTCCAGAAATTACAACTTTAAGCTACACTGAACCTCACAAAAACAAATTTCATCATCTTTTCGGACTCTTTTTCCACATATTAAGAAGAACCTTAATTATCACATCCCGTTAACATAGCAGATATTACAGAAATATAACTCGTTCATACAATCTGGGAAATGTATTCTGTGCTGTTGACTGCCTAGTCACATTGGTATAAGGGGTAATGAAAGGGTGGACAAAGCAGCCAAAGCTGCTCTGCAAATACCCACTTCCGAATGGAAGATTCCAGATGCTAACTTCAAATGCCGTATAAATAAGTATGTTCGTCACACTTTGCAAAATATGTGGAACGAAAACACCACAAACTTAAGAACACCAGATCCACGATTTGAGAGTGGCATTTTTGTATATAACAAATCGAATAGGCGAGATGGTATTGTGCCTAACTCATGCAAGGCGAACATCGACCAGAATGCATACCATGCCAGTGTTCACTGACAGTGGAACACATTCTTGATGATTGTGCGGACTTCCACACTGTGAGACAGAAGCATTTTCAGGTGATGCGAATGAAGAAACTGCGTGAAGTACGATCCGTGAAAATTTGGTCTTTTTGAGAGAATGCGGTTTGTATAACAAATTTGGACCATACGTTTTAAAGATATTATACGTGTTACTTGTATTTCTAAATTATACACATTTTACAGAATTTTAATATTTTTATGTTTTACATTTTACTTTGTTGTTATACCTGTTATATTTAATCGGGAAGGTTTATACAGGCTCGGCTAAGGTGTGAAAACTTGCCAGTATCTTCTCGTGAGTCGGTGGTTCTTCGCGGGTTTTCCAGGGATCTTCCTCCAGCAGTTATACTGGTTGCCATGTATAGCCTATCTTGTGCTGAAAGGTGGCGTTAAACCCTACAACAAAAACAACAACAACAACAACAACAACAAGACTGGCGTAAAATATTCACCAATGGTGTACACATAAAGTAGTAGTATGACAATTAATCTTCTACCTCTTTTAAGCCAAGTTTTTGGAAACGATTGTATTAAAAATAAAAGTTAACATTTTTGTATATCAGCTTTTCAGCATTACAAATCAAAACTAAAACGTTGTGACTCAGAATAATGTCGTTATCCCTTCGAGACAAGCCTTATCACCAGCAACAATGTCGTCTGATTGGATTTTCACAGGTAAATAATGTTATATTCCCTTCTGCTTTGGCTCTTCGTCAGACAATCGTGTCATGACACCGGCGAAATAAATTCACACATCTCACTTTAGGAGTGACTGGTTAACAGCTTCTGGGGGAAGAAATTATCAGAACACACTATGGAATCTGCAACATTATCACCAAAATTCTCGATATTTTGTAGTTTGCAGACACAAATATACTTTTGTATTACGTGTTAATGTTTCTCACTACTAGTTCAGAAAATAACTGCACAAAATTAAGAAAACGATTTTGTGGCAACTGAAGTTGTATTATGGTTCGGGTTTGCGACAAGAAATACACACAGGGATTGGTATCTAAGCACTTTCTAGAAATATATCTGGCTCCATTTTGATATGCAAACGAGGCCCCCATTCACTGCGCTAGTTCGTGAAAACAAATGAGGGTACCCCATTCAATGGGTCTAATTACCTGACTTTTTACTGCCCATGAAAAGTTTTCCGAAGGTGAAATTTAGTGATGTGATACAAGGCATATCTTCTTGTTTCATATTCTTACTCCTAAATAAAATTTTAAAAGTCACTATAAACCGCATAATAGCCAGTCCAGTCCATTCTGTACATCTTGGTAAATTTTGACAAGTTGTGTTTCAACAGTTAACAGCATGAAATCAAATGGTATCAACATGACCCAAATTCTGAGTTATCACTGCAATTTAAAAAGATAAAATATCGATAAAGTAAAGAAATATTTACATAAAAATAAAATAATTACATTTATGATATCTGTATAATATACCAATATAAATGTAAGACTTCTTCTACCGATTGAGAAAGGGCAAACGGTTTTTTGTTTAAAATTATATACCGTTGATAGCAAACTTTTAAATCAGTTCAAAGGTTTCACCTTTATCGCAAATTATCAGTGTAACCAGCATATAAAGTAAACATAATTACGTATGTTTTTACATGTTGTTGTAGGGTTTAACGCCACTCTTCAGCACACGATAGGCTATACATGGCGGCCAATATAACTGGTGGAGGAAGAACCCTGGAAAATACCGGGAAGAACCATCGACCCACGAGAAGCTACTGGCAAGCTTTCTCATGCACCCATGTTTGCCGAGCCTGAGACTAGAACCAACGCAGACAGAGTTGAGATGGCATTGATTCGGAACCGTGAGCGTTTTAGACCATTACTTGTATAGTCTTTGCATATGAAATCAATAGAGGCTTTGATGTGTTTTACTGATCAGGTGCTCGGTGGTAATATACCAATTACACGTAAGCTCTAATGGTACAACATTGCTATTTGGTAAGGCAGAGACGGAAAGGCACATCCCTGTGTAATTCTAGTCCAATTTCCGGATGTGATAAATATTTGTAAAATTTGAGTACCTCTTACGTCTTAACCGCTCGCTTGAACTGATTCTAAACAAGACAAAGTTGATAACTTTAAGGGTGCAACCAAGTGCGCAAAATAAACTTGTTTTTATCGTTATGTTAAAAATGTGAGTAGCGACTCGTAAATGATTAGCAATATGCTATTTCTTGTGAACTAACACCGAAACAATTCCGGCATTAATATTTTTTTTCAAAATCGGTTTTAGTATTTTCAGCCAGGGTCGGATGAAATACTGACCATAGCTGGAACCTATGATCTCATCAACGAGAATCATCTCCTGACAAGTCAAAATTCGAATCTTTTTCAATTACCGCTAAGTCTAGCTGAATCAGTCCGTTGTCTGGCTGTATTATTAACAGCTGGGCCAGTTTTACTGGCGGAATATATTGTAAGCAATGCTTTGAGGTGATCTTTTATCACAGCAATAGCCGTTCTCAAAGGACACAATGGAAAATATGTTTCAAAACATATGAGGTGCCGTAGCGGACAAAAGCTGGTCCAATGAGAAAGTTGTAGTTGAAATTTCGATGTCGTATGTCGAGAAAGCCAACATCACGTGTTGGATCAAATTGCGTGTCCTTAAAGTTCCATTTTCTAGATCGGGATTTTAGAATTTTTATGTTGAATTTTCTAGTCCCTATGTCGACGTTTTACATTGTATATTTTGAATTACACAGCAGTGGTTGAAAATCCAACATCATATGTCGAGAATCCCTAATTCACACGTTGTATGCAACTGTTTGTGATGAAAGTTCCATTTCATATGGCCATTATTCTAATTTCAAGGTGTTTGTGTTTGCAATCATATCATTATATATGTTTTTTATCTTATAGGTGTTGTCTAATGTTGTAAAGCGCTTAGAGCTTCTAAAGATTAGGCGCTACACAAAGTCTTCATTATTTCACAGCAACGAGAAGCAGCCTCCTTGTTTAAAAATAACGCGGTCCATTCACGAGTGTGACCTCTAGCGAAGAAATTCATAGTAATTCTCGACCTGTGAATGGTAACTTTCAAACTGTAAATGCAAGATATGTAATGGCGCCTCATAACTGTATACACGAATGATGTATCTTAATACTCGATATTATTTTGAATTGTTAAAGTGGACATTGTGTAATATTACTTTTAACACCAACACATCATTTCACCATATAAAAATAACAATTCTGACAAGCACAATAAAATGTGCAATCACTGCTGTGTAATTCAACTGATACAATCTAAAAATTCAACATACAAAAGGGAACCTTCAGCACAATCAATGTGATCCAACATGTTAAATTGAAACTCTCGACATATGACATTAAAATTTCAACAACCGCAGTGTAATTCAGAATGTACAATCTAAAATCTCGACATTGGACACCGACTTTTCAAACAGTGCTGTGTAATTCAACAGATGAAATCTAAATACTCAACAAATGAAATGGAACTTTCAACATAAATTCTTTGAACCAATACGTAAATAAGGAATTCTTGACGTATGACATTGAAATTTCAACCACCGCCGTGTAATTCAAACGACATAATCTAAAACGTTACATAGAAAATATAACTTTCAACCACTAATGTTTAATTTAATCCAATCTAAAATCTCGACGCAGAAAATGGAACTTTAAGGACAAGCATTTTTGATTAAACACGTGAAACTGGAATCTGGACATATGACCTTAAAATTTCAACACAACAATCTGATTGGACTAGTTTTTGTCCACTACTGCGCCTCATAACAACACACGCCATTCCACTAGCATTATATTAGTTTCGCTGCAGTTGGAAATAAAGTGTCTGTTGGCTTTACATGGTTGTATTGGTTTTAACATAACGAACAATTTTATATTATGTGATGACCTAATTTTAATTCATGCTGTTCTCCTTTAAAACTATGCATTCAATATGTCAGATATAAAGAGAAATTCCAAAGCGTATAAATTAATGACCTTTACGAATTTTAATTTCTTGGAGTTTTGTAAGTATTAAATTCTTGTACCATTGAAAATTAATACTTCTTGCAGTAAGTAATTTTAATGTGCTCGAAAATTTCCATGAATCACTCTCATTGCGGTCATTCATGTCGCGCCAATTTCCACGCAAGCTTTTTTGTTTCCAGCATTGAAGAACGCTCGTTCGTTTTATTCTCGTGTATTCTCACAGTTTCCAGCCTCCTTTCACCTTCTTCATCACTCACGCCTTCATTCTTCACTTGGAGTGTCCCGTTCATATTCTCCCCATAAAGAAGTCAGCTCACGTTAAAATTATGTGACTTTACGCGTTCCTACCGGACCTACGAAAGTAAATTCTGCATTTTCCATACAAAAAAGTAGAAATAAATGTAGCAACTAATTTAAAAAGGACTTGTTTAATATTCGTTTCATTACAAAATCAATTGTATAACTTGGAGGCGAAAATGCATACCACTGTTACTGTTCAAAGGCGTCATTTAATATGGCGGTTAAGTCAGCTCTTTGCTTCCATTAGGACAAATAGTCCACCATAAGGTTCACGCAAGGTTATCAATGAGAAAAACCAACAAACATATGAAATGTTTCAAAACAATCATTAGAGATGCCACCAAAGAAACTTTTATTTTACTTGAATTTGCGTATTTAATTGTAACTTATCAGATGAAGTCTTTCAGTCGTTATATATAGTCATGTACGTACCTGTCTTCGCCATACATTAAGTTTACAAAGTGCGTACTGAGTATAAACCAACCAACACCACTGGGCTATATTACCTGTCGCCCCTGCTTGATTTACGTTTCTCTCTTACCTTTATAATATTTGTTGTACTATTCTATTCCCACACTACTTTTGACAAATTATATTTACGCACGAATTTTGCCATTTTTATAGCTAAAAAAAAGCTACACTTGCCATTGGTCTTTTGTCTTTCTTTTATTTAAGGTTCTACCTTTTTATCCATCTTCATCTTTTTATTTTCTATCTTTCATTCAACCTGTTCATATTAATGTTCTCTTTTTATTTATCATTTATTTTTTGATTTGGTTTGGGTTACTTTTCTTTGCATAATTTGATACATCTTTGGCTCTTGTCATTATCTGACACATTGCATTATCGACACCATAAGGGTCTCCCCTTACACACTGTTACGAAAAATGACAGCTGGACACTTTGTGATTTTATAGACTAACGTACTTCTTTAAGGACTTTATTGTAACATGATTTGGTCATACTTTGCATTTGTCTTTTTAGTAACACTTGCATAATCTGCTGTATAGGTATGAACTTATAATTCCAGTTGTTACAAATTAAATGTGTTCTGCCATGTGATTGACTGTACAAGGTCACGTGATAATGATCTGGAATATTTGACACGTCAGCAAATTCTTAGGCCAGCTTTCGGTTCCCAATCGGTTTCCAGTGCATTTTTTGTCAGCTTTCTCTGTATTAATTTTTAACATAACATACAGCAATTCCCCCACTTCCACTACCATCACGATGTAACTTAAGATCTTATTTGGCAACGGTAAACAATCTCTGATCAGAAGTTCAAACTGCAACCGTAACGACTGTCATGTGTAACGTCATTCAACAGCAATCTGAGCAGCCACTAATGTAGAAGTGTACTGCATGCAAGGCCATTTGAAGTAAAAATGACAGATTTTCTGTCGTATACGGCAATTTTCATTTTTAAAAAAAACCCCACAGAATTAGGGTTATAACTTCCCTTTCACAGAGGATGTCTTAGATGGGGAAAGAAGAAAACTATACGGATCTACCAATTGTAAAGTGTGTAAACCAGGCAGTAGCTGTATTTTGAAGTTTATCTCCCTTTAGGCCCTTATGCACATTCTGATTTTTTCTAAACATATTATAAGTGATCAAATCATCACAAATACTTGTAAACGTTTAATACAAGTATTTAGAGCTGTCATATAGGCACTCATAGATGGAAGAGAGAGAGAGAGAGAGATTCCGATTCCAGACTACCAATTTCCCTTTTTCGTGAATGCATAAATTCCAGAGAATTAAGAAAAGACGTGCAAGTAAGCAATTGACTATTGAGGTAGCCCTTGAAATTATTCCATGAAAGCACACTTTCTACAGAAAAAAAGTTTCACGCTATGTATCTACACTAACTTGGGTAATACGAGATATCGTGACAGGTCAACCATGACATCACCTTTTTATATGGACATACATTCTGAAAAGGTGGAATCTCCAACGCCGGGGAAGAGGAATGGAAAC
Source organism: Sinohyriopsis cumingii (assembly GCA_028554795.2). NCBI lineage: Eukaryota > Metazoa > Mollusca > Bivalvia > Unionida > Unionidae > Sinohyriopsis > Sinohyriopsis cumingii. The sequence continues at coordinate 119,450,429 of CM068826.1, read as the reverse complement.
CTATAATTTTAAGAGCTGCACATAATTTTGCACAAAATAAACATATGTCTCATAACGCAGTCTTGAGATCTCAAAGCATCGCTAATAAACTGCATTTCGTATTCAATCATTATTTAAGTTCTGATCATAAAGCTAACATTTGCGTTGAAAACCTCACTTAACGGTCCATGATTTAGTCCTTGTAACCCTTAAGATCAAAGGGAACAATGTCCATCCCTTTCCGTCAACCCGGAAGAGCATCAAATATTTATTTGTATTAAATCGATGTTAAAATATGCTTGAAGCAGAAGTACATGCCATAAAGAGTGTACTAGTTGTTACCATATCTGCAGTTATGACAGAGTTAGCTTTCCTAGAAAGATTTCTAAATATGGCGCACGTGCACTGCATGATGTTTTGGTCCTGTCGACTAGTATTCCGATTGCCTTCAGATTGAAATTTATCTTTTCTCCATTTTCACCGTTTCAGCCCACATTAAATGGGTTAAGGGAGACAAAAGGTAGGCTTTACTGTTTTCAGGGGGTGAGCTGCTGCCATTTTTTTTGAGACGTGTTTTCTTCTACCTCAAGATAATTTCTTTCTGTCAATTAATATAATGGATAGGATATTTTTTGTTGTTGTTATTTTTGCTGCTGCAAATCAGAGCAATACTATGTACTACATTTTATTTGTGATCCGGAATATTATTTCAACCAACCACCGAACTCACCCCCACCCAAAAAAATATAATATTAATGGTCAGTCTCAAAGTTTTAGCTATCGTACCATTACTACAGCCAGGTATTATGTGAGCTACATGTTAATATGAGAAAATAATCATTGCCAACCAATACGCGTACATTGCTTTTGAGAGCGACATATACTTTCAAGCTGATGATAATTAAATATAATTTTTAAAAAACTGACGTTTGGAATTAAACATACATTGCATTACGACATCATGTCAATAAAACGATGACATATTAATCTAAGTTACGCTAGTTTCTACTTTCGTATAACGCAATGCTAAGATTCAAAGTAAGGCCTGATTAGAATGTCAGATACGTCAGTTCTGTCTAAATCAAGTTACACTTATTTCAACGTAAGTTACGTACTATTGTTCTGCAAAAGTATTTTTTTGTTACGCCAGAAAGATATCAAGCAAAACTAATTTTAAACCTAAATGTATAGTTCTGGAAATGACCCTTTAAATTCGAGAACGTACCAACTTTAAAAATTACAAAATGACTAATGTCTTTGAACAGTCTTTTCTCTTGTTAGAATAGGTAGTGCCGAGACAAATGGAGTAAAGTGCTGTACCCAGATACACGCCTTAATAGCTGACTTGGGCTAATTTGGGAAGGAATCAAGCCTACGACCTTTTGGTTTTGCGATTCCGTAACGATAACTACTAAGTTACCACGGCTTTCTCGCATATTTAATTAAGCAAAGCGTCTAACTGCAATTTAAATTGTTAAATTTCTGTCATAAGAAGAAGGTTGTGAAATGCTCGGAGACATAAATCTCGTTTAATCGAATGGCAAACAACGAAAGATGACAAGAGTGCAGAAGTGCCAAAATAAACACATCTTTTTCAGGCTATTGTATGCCATTAGCTCAGCAGGGTGTTAAGACGTATGATATGCCTTCTCAGCCATACATTCTTTGAGGCTTTTATGTCGTCTGTCGTCCGGATCTACCCACGAGCACAATTTATACTTTCCTTTGGGAAATGATATGTCTTGTGCATTCTTTATTATGACAGGTTAGGTAATCCAAGTACTAGTACGTGAGAATTTATATCGGCAGTGAGGCAATTCGTTCCTCATTTTCGTGTTCGATTACTTTGTTCCATATATTATGCTCACCTAATACTCACATCGAAAAATGCCAGTAATGGGCACAGTGGTTGTGTAGTCGAGTGATTCACGGTAGGCGTGATATGATATTTGTATAGTTAACTTTTCAGGACTGTAATAATAACAGAGGACCTTCAAAACATCTGTGTGGGAAATTCTAAAAATGGAGGCGGTTCAAAACCTTTTATATTTAAAGTTATAATGAAGGAGAACTTTTAAATGTTATGTGTGTAAAGTACTGGTGACATGATTTTCAAACGTTTTATGCGTGAATTGCAGATAATGGAGGACATTCAAATGTTTTATATTGCATAGTATGGCATTGTACGGTATGTGTCACGTATAAGGATACCTACATATTTAAAATTGTAAGCCTCAGATAGGCACAAAAATGCACAATGTAATTCAGCTTCAAATATAGTAATTCTAAGTTGCCATGAATTTATTTTATGCGAAGTAGTGAATTACTGGATTTTGTGAGAAAAATAATCTTGATATTTGAACTGGAGTGAAATCAATAGACATGGATAAATTATAACCAGGAAATTCTTAAACGCTTACGTAGTCGAGAGGTTATTATGACCGCCTCCATTTAAGGAGTTCAAATCGAACAAGACGTAAATTACAATTTTTCCCCGTTAATTTGCTATTTTACATTGAACAGGAAATGAGAATGATGTCAATGCTTATATTTTCTGTGTGAATAATCAAAGCTGAACACAACAAACATCGCGAGGGATCCAGTAAGAAATCTGCTTCTTCAGTCTGTTGTACAGTAAATTTTGTTAGCCAATACGTTTGAACATAAAAAAGAAAAGTGTCTTGCTACGAGTGAATAATGGCTATTTTTCATCTTGTGGATGAAAATGGGAAGTATTTTCAAGCACTCTATTAAATATATCTGCTATTCGCTCGTTTCAAGCAAATATCAGCTATATCTTCCAGTTATATCTTAACAACGAGCCTTGTTGTCATTTCTGTCGTTTTACATGCTCATACCTCTATGCAAAGCTTTCGCAGTTAGCTAAGCTCTGTCTGACTGTGCATTCCATTTCTCAGTATGTATTTACTTTATTTTTCGAAAATGTTTCAGGCTCAAATCTCTATCAACTAGTTCAATATTAGTAACTTGAAAACAAAGGTGTTTTGTTAGTGTTGCTTGTCTTTTTGTAACCATTTAAAACGACAGTCACTCAACTGACATATTTCAGCTCGCTCAGCTTTATTTTGTTTCCTTGTTTGTCTTTTGCATTTGCTTTGTATGTTTTTAATTTTTTTTATATTTTTTTTTAACTACGAGACTGGGAACAAACCTAGCATTCTACGTTTAAGTGACATGTTGAATTTTATAATGTCGGCCCAGTTTTGTCTGTGGGTTCTAGATTGCAAATATTCCCTGTGTTCATACTACCGGATTGTTTTTTGATTGAATACCAAAGATAACACTGTTTTCGGTACAATTTCTGGCTTTATTGGACATTGAGATACGCATGCATGAAGAAGTTAGTATTGGAAACTTTCTGTCATAAATTAATTTGGCGCCATGTTTTTGGTCAGAAGTGTATTGTTATCACCCCATTATTCCATTTCTCCTCCGTTTTTCACCATGGTGATCATGTTTGCAGATTGTTTTTTCCTTATTCTTCATTATTAGAGTCATGCAATCATTGTATTCCAATTCAAAAATAACAATACTTTCTATATAACGAGGATAACACATTTGGTCATGAAAGACCCATCTGACATCTGATCCTTAGTTTGTGTTACTCGCCCACTTACTCACATACTGCTTGTCAACAATTACATATATAAACAACATATAATACAAATGCATACACATTTCATTATGTCAAAAGTCGTATATAAATACATAAAATAAAACATGCATATATTATTTCACGATGCAATGATAACATTCTCTAGTGGGAGGTCTTCATACATCATATCCTCGGGGCAAAGAATTCCGAAATGTAGGTGCTGATAAAGTGAAAGAGCATTGAAAAGGTTGGTTTTCTAACAACGGAATTCGCTGTTAGCTGTTGATCTGAGATTACACCTATGATTTGATCATCTTAGTTGAGTTAGGTTAGACATATAATCTGGAGAAAGATCGTTAATAGACTTACATGTCATGATGTTTTCAAAGAAAAGAATGTTTTGCATCGTTAGCCATTGTAAACAAGGGAGTCGTAATAGGCCCTTATTGAGTTTGCTAATTCTGAATATATTATTATTGGATGTATTTCCCCATATCGTAAAGCTGTGGTCAATCAGTGGTTGTATATAGCAAATATGTGATTGATAATTGTATTCCAGCCGAGGTGTTGATCAATGTAGATACTATGATTTTTTTAAATTTTTAACACTTGTCATATCTCAGCCATTTTGAGTCAGGAGTTAATCCATGATAGCGGAAAGGAGCTGGCACTCTGCCTTGTTCCGATTGTCATACATTTTGTTTTAAATGCATTCATATGCATTTGGCTTTGTTGCCACCAAATTGATTTATTGTTGAGGTCGATGTGAACTTTATTTTCAAAGGTCAAGAGATTTACCGGATGAATGCAGTGTAGAATGGAACATGATGATGCAAGAATAACATGACACTGCTGATGAAACATGCCCTATAAAATTCTCCACTAAGCGAGATGTTAGAGAAGGTCGAAATATTGCACTTTCTTGGCTAAAATTACACAGAGAATCATCAAAATACAGTCAAAGCAAACCGTCTGCATAAAGAAAGTACTGCTGAAAATTTTAATAAAATGTTTGCATTAAAACTTATGGACTTAGGAATGTAACAATCCGTGTTGGAAACGTGTGTCATACACGGGCTTTGAATATTACATCTATTACATGATCTCATCGCATAATGTCCGCTATGAATGTTAGGCGCGAAAAAAAAAAGAAGAAAAAAAACCCACTGATCTAACAAGAACTGGAAAGACAAACAAGTGAAGTGGATCTTTCGTCGCATTATTGTTTCAAAGTTGTATGCAAAATATTTGTCAAATACCACTCTATATTGGAACAACTGAGCTCGCAACGTGTAGAAGTTACGTGCATCTTACGCAATTACTAGCCATGTCCCTTATGGTAAGAATTGGCTTGTCCATTATCTGTTCAGTCGATAAATCTTCGTGTCAATTTTTGTAAAACTTTTATTCATCTTATTTTGATGTATCTTTTCAATATTATGCAAATGAGCCATTATTAAAATACATGTATATTTAGACATTGATTATTGGTTCGAAACTGAAACTGGAAACCATCATGATATGCGAGCATGATACATCTAGCTTAATACCACTATGTGGTATTTTATGGATCAGTAATATGTACTTCTGTTTCATTTATGGAGGAGAGTTAAAGTGGTGTGATATCTTGAAAGCACTGTTTGTTTATAACCGATCTTGAGTAAAATTGAAATTAAACCTGGAGGATTAAAAAAATTATATTTATATTGCATGTAGAATGCTTGACTCTTATAAACATACCATTCGTCGAGGTTAACATTGCCGCGATTGAATGCAAATGACAACAACACATCCTTATCTTTAATACACTGGTTAGACTTATGTTCCGCTGAAGACCAAATTTATCTCAATCAGAACTTATCCAATTATATGAAGTAAATGACATAATGCATTTTGAATATTCCTTTTTCTGTAAAGGAATAATTTCTTACTAAAATTACCTCATCCCACTGTATAGCCATATCGATTTCAACCATAGAAATATCAAGCCCGTTTCAGCCAAGAAAGAGTTTATTCTTGTCATATACGTTGACTTCATATCTGGACTTCAGATCGAATGCTTCTTCTCTGTCATTTTCTTTTCTTTACTTTTTAAGTATAAAGTATGATATATGTGAACACGTCTGTCAGGACTCTTCTTCGCTGCCACTTATCCACTTGAAACCTGGAGGTCAGATGGTTGACTATAACTTGTCAACTTCAATATATGCTTTCGTTTAAAACTTAATACTGACGATCTACTGGAGCAAGTTGTGTTCATAGAATCCACCCTTTGCGATTTCTATCCTATCTTAGCAGTATGTGATCCGTTAATACCTGGAGACACATATTCCAGATACGTAATCGAATAACAAACACTTGTACACGGAACACGTTAGAAAGGGTTAGGTATTCAAGGCATTGTCTCAGTAGGTATGTCATTACCCCTGTCGGGTGTCTGAAATCATGTCCTAGAGACATCATGGAAAGGATGATGGACTGTTTGAGTATCAAGATCTGTAAAATTAGTAGTTGTATACGTCTTGGATCTTTACAAAATGGATAGAACTCAAATATTTCTATATAAAATATTTCTTGCAATTAAAATTCTTGTTCTAACACTACGATATATGTTTTACTGCAGCGATAGCCATCCTTTAGCAAGGTTTGAATTCTGTAAATTATTCGGACGAACTCGCAATATTGTGGAAAATGTTTTCCTGGGCGTATTCTAAATATATCCAACCATCACTTCAGTGCTAATCTGGTGGAAAAAAATATATCTTGTTATCTCTTATATCCTGTTTGCATCCTCATTCCGGTGTGACGTCACACATAAGCTTTACATTATTCCTAGAGAAAAAGGCATATTCAAAAGAGTGAAAATGTTACTACATGTACTATCTGTAGCTCTTAATTCTAAACTCCATTGATTTAATAAAATATGAATAAAATAGATTTTGAATCCGTCATGAAAGGTATGTATACGATTGGGCGAGACAAATTATATGGGATAATACTAATCTGAAATGCTTGATGAGGGCTAAAACCTTCAAGCTATAGACATTTTAGCTGAATTTTCACTTCTGTCGATGGAGACAATCTTCGCCCGGGAAGGCTAATCATAAATTTTGACTTGCCCGTTAACTCCAAGAGACCTATGAGGGTACTGCATTTCCGCTTACTGCTTGTATAAATGAGTATTCATTGATCTGATGAATACGACGCCAAACCTAACATAATATCATGTTTTGATCAAAGAACACGTGAATTACACATATCATCTGTGCTTATCGCATGTGATCTGTGCCTATCGCATATCTTACGCAACGTCCAAAAATATCAGCTGTTTTAGCGTCGCAGAGCATTCCATTATCATCCTGCAGATGAATGATATTCAATAACATAACTTATATTCTTAGGGTCAATAACAAGGAAACTGGTCTCGCTTGGGTAAGGTCATCGTGAATATAAAGAATCTCAAATGGGTATCGATTTAATATTGAATTGATGAAACGAGTTGAATAATGTCCAGTTTTTGCGCGCCTTGACGAGCAAAACCTGAACATTATTCGACGAGTTTCATATCTAATATTAAATCGTTACCCATATCAGATTCTCTTTATCACGTAGTTTTTATTTCAGCGGAAATTTCTTAGAAAAATAACGAATAATTTCGTGCATTCTAATTGAGACGTTGCACCTTTTATTTATTGTGCATAAATAATAGTCCCAAACGAAGTGGAACTAGTAGCAACATTTTAAAGCAAATTATACTTTGGTTTTACAAATCATTAATCACAGAACAAGTGTCCTTCCGAATAAACAGAACAATTTACAGGCAAATCATTTTTCCAAACAGAATGTCCAAAGAGTGTGACGTCACATTGTTTGATACAGTACCGGTTAGAGTACAGTAGATAATCCATATTTACTATAAAGCGTCACTTTCGCAACTGCACATTACATTGTTGCGATATTCATGTGAAAAGAGGATTACTGTAAGCAGAAATTCCCATATCTACTGTAATGTACTTGTGACCGGATATTTGCGTTATTTGATTTGGAACAGTAGACTACAGAGGACAAAAACAAATTTCATTCTGAGTCGGAATTACATCACATATTTACCGTGTAAATATGCTGTTTTATCAGTTGGGAGACCGGTTTATGTCCACATTCTTCTGTCAACAGAGGTGAGTTTATTTACTTGTATAAGTTAACATTTGAACCACGCTTGTATACGGGGGAGGGGGGGATTCCATGTAAAGGTATTCCTCTCACTTCCACCCCGACTCCACACACCCTCTATCAACTGAGCAGTGCTCTTAGTTTTACTTGTTATTCTTGTCTTGAGGTTTTACGCCATTATTCGTATGATGATATGGTGGTATACATGATATAACAAGCCACCCGTAGGGATAAATTGGACATATTCAGACAGACGGGATCATTTTGGTTACACAATTTCCTTTCGTGACTCGAGTCATTTTGAAAACAAAAAATTCCCAAAAGGCGGAGTTAAAAAAGCTTTTCCACGATCGCTACAAAACAGTAAACAAAATACTGCACAAGAACTTCATGTTTTTTTTTTTGACCAATCATAATCACATAAAGTGATATTTTACTCGATGCCATGTCAAAAGTATGAAACTGTAATCTATAGGAAAACTGTACATACTATGTGATAATGTTAGATCTAACTTGCCAAATTTCTTGTTTGACAATGTGTCTTATCTCACTGGCGTTTATTTTTTTTTACGAATGTATGTTTAGTATGTTTTTGTTTCGTATAAGCATACTGGCTGTGTAATTAAATCTTCATAAAGTATACACCATATTTGAGATTTTGCTTTGGAACAAAAGCGCAAAAACTATATATTCAGGTATGTTCTTCAACATTCAGAGGGTTTGCTTTTCGTAATGCTTTGGCGTACGTCGTTAATTATCATGATTTTGAAAAACGATTTGAAACTTATGTCATGTAAATACCTAGCACGTTCTATGATATAAAACAATGAGGTCGTCTTGTAATGTCAAACTGATCATCACTTGCGATTGCTGCACATTGCTTCGCATTTCATTAAGAAGAAAAACTGTGAAATTGTTCTGTTTTGCTTAGCTTTGATCTTTTTGGCAATAAAATAGTATGTGAGCTGGCATATAAATTATACGACTATAATTCTTGTCTGTACTTCCTTTATACTTTTCGCAATGCAAACAAAAATCTGAAAATCATTCGTAAGTTGAAATTTTCAAACTATTACATTTAATTTCAGTTGGAATTGCTCATTTCAATTTCTTCATCTAATTTGCCTCGTCATTTCCCTCTCCTCTTTCCTAATCTGTTCCACTCCCATTTTCTTTTCTTTTTGTTGTCTGTGCTGAAAGGGCAACACTTTACATTTACTTTATATCAAGTCTTATGTCATATATTGGAACCTGTATATATTCATGTTAAGCGTCTATTGGATATTCATCTTAAGCCTATACCAGATATTCATGTCAAGCGTCTGTTAGATATCCGTATTAAGCGTCTGACAGATATTCATATTATGCATCTGTTGTATTCAAGTTAAGTTTCTGTTTGCGCTATTAGGCTTCCTTTGATACATAACAGTTTCATACAATTAGCATATGGGCCAGACCATAATGTCAAATATGCAACATGTTTTCCACTCAAATTTCCACCGTTCCACCGAAGATGTGTGGTTTATGAGTCTTGTTACAGAGAGTCAAGACTGGCCTATTGCATTTAGCATTCAACAGGAAATGATTTTGATGCTTGATGAATTAGTGTCCAGTAGGAAGAAAAAGACATTAAATGACGACCATGTGATATGTTTATTAGCACACACGCTTCTCAGTACTAACACTGGAATACTATTATGCTAACAATAAACTAATATTAACACTGTCATATTCTATCAGAGTAGAGAAAGTAACCCTTACAGCGTCGGTCACGTGCGTCATGTAGTGATACTTTTGATGCTTAAGTGCAACACATGATTGAAGTAGTTCTACACCGTATACTCACAGAACTACTGACATGATCGTTAGGCCACACACTATGATTAAAGTAGTTCTACACCGTATACTCACAGAACTACTGACATGATCGTTAGGCCACACACTATGATTAAAGTAGTTCTACACCGTATACTCTCAGAACTACTGACATGATCGTAAGGACAGACACTATGATTGAAGTAGTTCTACACCGTATACTCTCAGAACTACTGACATGATCGTAAGGCCAGACACTATGATTGAAGTAGTTCTACACCGTATGCTCACAGAACTACTGACATGATCGTAAGGACAGACATTATGATTGAAGTAGTTCTACACCGTATACTCACAGAACTACTGACATGATCGTAAGGACAGACACTATGACTGAAGTAGTTCTACACCGTATACTCTCAGAACTACTGACATGATCGTTAGGCCGGACACTATGATTGAAGTAGTTCTACACCGTATACTCACAGAACTACTGACATGATCGTTAGGCCAGACACTATGATTGAAGTAGTTCTACACCGTATACTCTCAGAACTACTGACATGATCGTAAGGACAGACACTATGATTGAAGTAGTTCTACACCGTATACTCACAGAACTACTGACATGATCGTAAGGACAGACACTATGATTGAAGTAGTTCTACACCGTATACTCTCAGAACTACTGACATGATCGTTAGGCCAGACACTATGATTGAAGTAGTTCTACACCGTATACTCACAGAACTACTGACATGATCGTAAGGACAGACACTATGATTGAAGTAGTTCTACACCGTATACTCTCAGAACTACTGACATGATCGTAAGGACAGACACTATGATTGAAGTAGTTCTACACCGTATACTCTCAGAACTACTGACATGATCGTAAGGACAGACACTATGATTGAAGTAGTTCTACACCGTATACTCTCAGAACTACTGACATGATCGTTAGGCCAGACACTATGATTGAAGTAGTTCTACACCGTATACTCTCAGAACTACTGACATGATCGTAAGGACAGACACTATGATTGAAGTAGTTCTACACCGTATACTCTCAGAACTACTGACATGATCGTAAGGCCAGACATTATGACTGAAGTAGTTCTACACCGTATACTCTCAGAACTACTGACATGATCGTAAGGCCAGACATTATGACTGAAGTAGTTCTACACCGTATGCTCTTAGAACTACTGACATGATCGTAAGGACAGACACTATGATTGAAGTAGTTCTACACCGTATACTCTCAGAACTACTGACATGATCGTAAGGCCAGACATTATGACTGAAGTAGTTCTACACCGTATGCTCTTAGAACTACTGACATGATCGTAAGGACAGACACTATGATTGAAGTAGTTCTACACCGTATACTCACAGAACTACTGACATGATCGTTAGGCCAGACACTATGATTGAAGTAGTTCTACACCGTATACTCTCAGAACTACTGACATGATCGTAAGGACAGACGCTATGATTGAAGTAGTTCTACACCGTATACTCTCAGAACTACTGACATGATCGTAAGGACAGACACTATGATTGAAGTAGTTCTACACCGTATACTCACAGAACTACTGACATAATCGTAAGGACAGACACTATGATTGAAGTAGTTCTACACCGTATACTCTCAGAACTACTGACATGACCGTAAGGACAGACACTATGATTGAAGTAGTTCTACACCGTATACTCACAGAACTACTGACATGATCGTAAGGACAGACACTATGATTGAAGTAGTTCTACACCGTATACTCTCAGAACTACTGACATGATCGTTAGGCCAGACACTATGATTGAAGTAGTTCTACACCGTATACTCACAGAACTACTGACATGATCGTAAGGACAGACACTATGATTGAAGTAGTTCTACACCGTATACTCACAGAACTACTGACATGATCGTAAGGACAGACACTATGATTGAAGTAGTTCTACACCGTATACTCTCAGAACTACTGACATGATCGTAAGGACAGACACTATGATTGAAGTAGTTCTACACCGTATACTCTCAGAACTACTGACATGATCGTAAGGCCAGACATTATGACTGAAGTAGTTCTACACCGTATACTCTCAGAACTACTGACATGATCGTAAGGCCAGACATTATGACTGAAGTAGTTCTACACCGTATGCTCTTAGAACTACTGACATGATCGTAAGGACAGACACTATGATTGAAGTAGTTCTACACCGTATACTCTCAGAACTACTGACATGATCGTAAGGCCAGACATTATGACTGAAGTAGTTCTACACCGTATGCTCTTAGAACTACTGACATGATCGTAAGGACAGACACTATGATTGAAGTAGTTCTACACCGTATACTCACAGAACTACTGACATGATCGTTAGGCCAGACACTATGATTGAAGTAGTTCTACACCGTATACTCTCAGAACTACTGACATGATCGTAAGGCCAGACACTATGACTGAAGTAGTTCTACACCGTATACTCTCAGAACTACTGACATGATCGTAAGGACAGACACTATGATTGAAGTAGTTCTACACCGTATACTCTCAGAACTACTGACATGATCGTAAGGACAGACACTATGATTGAAGTAGTTCTACACCGTATACTCTCAGAACTACTGACATGATCGTAAGGACAGACACTATGATTGAAGTAGTTCTACACCGTATACTCTCAGAACTACTGACATGATCGTAAGGACAGACACTATGATTGAAGTAGTTCTACACCGTATACTCACAGAACTACTGACATGATCGTAAGGACAGACACTATGATTGAAGTAGTTCTACACCGTATACTCTCAGAACTACTGACATGATCGTTAGGCCAGACACTATGATTGAAGTAGTTCTACACCGTATACTCACAGAACTACTGACATGATCGTAAGGACAGACACTATGATTGAAGTAGTTCTACACCGTATACTCTCAGAACTACTGACATAATCGTAAGGACAGACACTATGATTGAAGTAGTTCTACACCGTATACTCTCAGAACTACTGACATGATCGTTAGGCCAGACACTATGATTGAAGTAGTTCTACACCGTATACTCACAGAACTACTGACATGATCGTAAGGACAGACACTATGATTGAAGTAGTTCTACACCGTATACTCTCAGAACTACTGACATGATCGTAAGGACAGACACTATGATTGAAGTAGTTCTACACCGTATACTCTCAGAACTACTGACATGATCGTTAGGCCAGACACTATGATTGAAGTAGTTCTACACCGTATACTCACAGAACTACTGACATAATCGTAAGGACAGACACTATGATTGAAGTAGTTCTACACCGTATACTCACAGAACTACTGACATGATCGTAAGGACAGACACTATGATTGAAGTAGTTCTACACCGTATACTCTCAGAACTACTGACATAATCGTAAGGCCAGACACTATGATTGAAGTAGTTCTACACCGTATACTCACAGAACTACTGACATGATCGTAAGGACAGACACTATGATTGAAGTAGTTCTACACCGTATACTCTCAGAACTACTGACATGATCGTAAGGACAGACACTATGATTGAAGTAGTTCTACACCGTATACTCTCAGAACTACTGACATGATCGTAAGGACAGACACTATGATTAAAGTAGTTCTACACCGTATACTCTCAGAACTACTGACATGATCGTAAGGCCAGACATTATGACTGAAGTAGTTCTACACCGTATACTCTCAGAACTACTGACATGATCGTAAGGCCAGACATTATGACTGAAGTAGTTCTACACCGTATGTTCTTAGAACTACTGACATGATCGTAAGGCCAGACACTGTGACTGAAGTAGTTCTATACCGTATACTCTCAGAACTACTGACATGATCGTAAGGCCAGACATTATGACTGAAGTAGTTCTACACCGTATGCTCTTAGAACTACTGACATGATCGTAAGGACAGACACTATGATTGAAGTAGTTCTACACCGTATACTCTCAGAACTACTGACATGATCGTAAGGACAGACACTATGATTGAAGTAGTTCTACACCGTATACTCTCAGAACTACTGACATGATCGTAAGGCCAGACACTATGAAAACAAGAACAAACAAAATATAATGAAGAAAATCGATGATTTTACATGTCGAATGTAATCTATCAAAAAACGGGCGTCAAGCACATCTTGGAACGTATTACATAATTAGCGCAATGCTCTGTGAGGTAGATTAATTTGATTCCGTGTTTAGGTTTTTTTCTTTCTTTTTATTGCACAGTTTTATTGACTGGTCTGGAAGGAACCTAAACTTATACAGGGACAAAAATTGACGTTTAACTGCAGATTATGGCATGTCTGTATATAAATCTTGTGAGTGTACATAACAATATAGATATTTTATCTACGATCTGATACATATGTGCGTCTTAGAGAAATACATAATTATGAAACATTATTGATTACAACCAGCCACATTCTGAATATCTAGCTAAGGGCTGCAAACCGGGATGATACGTAATTTTATGGTGTCTACGATCGACTTTGATCTTATAAAATCTGTCAATTACGGAGTTGATAGATGGGAATCACTAACTTAAAACCACTTTTCCTCTCTTGATCATTGCTGCGTGGAAAGAAGCAGTTAGGAAAGTTTGCCAAGAAACCTTCAAGGCAAAGTAAAGAATGGGAATCTACCATGAAGTGATAGGCACAAGGTTTCAAGAATAATAGGTAAATAAATTGCGATGGTTTATACAATTGCTAAGGTCTTTTTAAAATGAACGTTTACGCTTGCTACGGTAGTATTTTCTATCATCTATGATCCTTAAACAACTTATCACTTCATTATTGAATAGGTAGGAATGTTCTTCAAGCTCATATTTTCTATCCTTAATTTTTCGTCTCGGAAACAACCGTATCGCAATCACAAGATTAAGGTAGATGCCAACAAAACTGAAGTGAGACTGATGAATTTCGGTTGTACGTTTACAAATGAGAGAGAGAGAGATTGTTTTCCTGCGACTATGGTGCATGCCAGTCGGGGTTTTATATACATAAAATCCCATTCCCCGCTGAGCATAATTGATCTTCACGCATTCTCAGCAGCTTCACACTCTACTGCCCACCGTTTATAATTGAATGCAAATTGAAAGGAAATGTGAAGCTTTTCACGCGACATGTGCAGATATTTACAAACGTATTTCTCTTGCATAGGGGGGTTTATATAATGCTTTTTAAATTTTTCTGGAAGTTAATCACATGTGTTGCTTTCCTTGACAGTATTTATTAAACAGAAACTGCCCTGCACGTGCTGTATGCGTCGCTAAGCGCTATGACCCTGAGACGTTCCGATGGGCAAATTAATAAAAATATATGTTATCGACTGACAGTGTAATTAAGATTACATGCGTGCACAGCTTTGATTTCAGTAGTCTGTACCGGAAGATAAGGGGCAGCGTTGGACTTGTGAGTGGGCACCAAAAATTGTATACCACGAGGCATACACAAGATCTTTAAATAACTAAACCATACATGATACATGAAATAAACTAAACAAGCCAAAATGCAAAGCCAGATGCGCGTTAATTATTTAATTTTACACGCATGTGAACTTTCAAAACTCAAAGGATGTGATTTCTTCGGGTAAAATATTCCAATAGTTGTCTGGGAAATGGTTTATTCTTTTATCAAACAACATGCTTATTGCACTATAATTTGATCCTTTTTGTTACAATGCCGTTACACTCTATTTGCAAAAGATATATGTGATCAATAATATTGCCAGGTAGAGAGATGATAGATTGATAGATAGTTAGACGAATATGATAAAAATAGATCTAGGACATTAAGTAAAATGATCACAACATACATATTGTTTAGGGGCGCCCACAGGGTGGGGTCGGTCGAAAGAGGTTTAGAGGTGAAATCCAGGGGCAAGTGCCCCCCCCCCCTTGCCCCTATGAGCGGGCGCCATGATAATGTTGAGTAATTAACGTGTATAAAATTAATTTCACTTAAAATTTAGTATATACAAAGTGGAAAAAGAAGCACTTAGTCACGAAGTATAAAATATGACAAAAATAAAGAAGAATAAAAATTAAAAAAAAACTGGCGAGTGAACAATATCTGGTATGGTAGTCGATACAAAGTTAAAAATAAGTTGACTAATGAGACCCTTCTGACAAAATGTACCTCTCTCTCTCTCTCTCTCTCTCTCTCTCTCTCTCTCTCTCTCTCTTGTATCGTTTGTAACTGACTGCGTGACTGTTTCGATTCTGCGGTGTTTCCAGTAAACACGACTCATCGTTCATCTGATAAAGGGGTAAACAGTGGTTCATAAATTTTGTGATCTGCATAAAACCTAACATAGTAAAGTTTTGAAAATAAAATCAGAACTTTACATACTTCAGCTGACAAAGTTGAAACATTTATTAAACTGTGTATTTAAAACAAACTTTTTTCATTAGATGGCTAGTTATTCTAACTCACTGATCACTCGTTTGTTTTAACGAACTTACTGGTATATACAGCAACATTGGATGTTGAAAGTTCTGATCGCTTTACAAAAGTAAATGTTTTTCATCCTTACGCCAAAAAAGATTTTTCCTTTCCGTAGACTTAAATAAGAAACGTAGTTTACTTTGTATATGTATCACATAGTGTTATAGCCTGTATCTTCTAAGTACTAAAACGTGCCACAGTATGTTGTTGTAACAACAGCAGTAATAGTGAAATTAGTTGTGCTAGTGGTAGTACATGCAACATAAAAAGTAAATCGTAGCTTTGAAAATGTATGCACGTACTTACATGCACGGAGACGAAATTGATACACTCGTTCTCTTCAAAAGAGTGGTCATTAGGCGGCTCTTGTTTATATTGAGGATCCAGCAGCAGTCGTCGTCGTGGTCGTCGTCATCGTCTTAGCAGTAGTAGCATTAGTAATAATACCACTTCTAATAATAGTAGTAATATAAACAGTGTCTATATTACGAGTTGAATCCGGGCTTTCTGTAACCGCATTCCGCTAACAAGGGATACAGCGTGAATGTAAGAACTGAATACATTTACTTATAATCAGATGACAGTCTAAACCTGAGTTATACCTGGAATGTAAAGCTTATTAGAACCATATAATATATCTGTTAATAATAAACAATATCAAATAGTTATTAGTAAGCTGAGATTATCTGGTCATAATCTTGAGATGTTAAAGGAGAGGAGAATTTTGCATCAATGGAAGATGGGCTATGCCAGTTTTGTAAATATCATATCGATAGGTTAGTATTGAAGATGAGATTCACTTTCTTGTACTGTTATGTCGTTGTTACAATGAAACAAGAGCAAGTTGTCATTTAAGAATCCCGTATGAGTCGAAAAAATCTATACTTAGACTCATTAGATGGCATGATAACAATATTATAAAGAATGTATGTTGATTTACTTATTTAGCTTTCAGAAAGAAAATTTAATAAAAATATCTAATTCATCAACTTTTTCTCAAATTAGATATGATGTCTTCATATAGTAGAATAGACAATTAAATGTATGTCTTAACTTTGCTAGATCTTGTACTTATATCCACCAATTGCATGATATTAATATTTGTTGTTCTTTACATGTATGTATTGTACATTCAGTTGTATGAATGATGCAAGCTGTCATTGTTTAATGTCAAAGTTAGCACTCTAACAACACATTAATATGAAGATTCTGTTACATGTAAATCCATGTGTAAGATACCTGTGTACTTCATAGGTCAGAGTCGTTAAGTATTTAATTAATTAATTAATTAATTAATTAATTAATTAATTAATAATTAATTAATTAATTCATTCATTCATTCATTCATTCATTCATTCATTCATTCATTCATTTGCAACTCAATGCCAACAAGAGTTGTTCAAACTGACGCTAAATTAATTTTTCATTTGGGGAGAAAAATCATATCCAACCCACTGTTCGCAGGCAAGATCACTACCTGGTTTTATTAGATCCTTTTCATCATATTGTGTGGCTTCAAAAATAGCTTATCTGGCCCGTGTCCAGAAGGAAGTTATACAATTAAATTAATGTCCTCTTTAATTCTCGCTGGCTTTGAAATAGACTGGTACTGTAAATTCTGTGGGAAAATTGGTATGATAAATTGAAGAAACGCGGAAGGAAAGCGCCATTTACAACAATTGCACGGTTCAAAGATTTTTGTCTTAGAGCGTTAAATGAAATGAAGTAACTTATTCACAGATATCCTGAACAGTGATTAGAAAATATGTGCCGGAAATATAACACTAGGTTTGCATACGGGCCATGAAGTGTAAAACCGGTTGTCAGGGAGAAAAAAAAGAGAATGCTGTTTTTATCTACGATCGTTTTTACTGCCCATTTGTCCATGAGCATACATTCTGCACATTAGACGAACACCAGCAACATCAACGTTCAGTTTTGCATGTTTTGAGGGCAGACTGCATCTGGGATTTAAAGCATTGCAAAGTCAGTGTGTATTGCAAACTCCTTTCTTGCAAGTGACAGATAAATACCATACATTAATTTCATACTTATATCAGCTGGTGCAGTTTAGTTTAATATATATATATATATATATATATATATATATATATATATATATATATATATATATATATATATATATATATATATATATATATATATATATATATATGAGAATTGGGTGTTTAAAATCTACATAACATCCGTTAGGTTTGCAGACCGCTAGGTTTGCAGACCATTTTCCAAATGTGCGCTGCGAATCACTCAGTACCGTTAACTAGCTAAATATTAGTAACTTGAAGCTGTCGTCTGCTCTGCTGTGTTCGACATAGTGGATCAAGTCTGTTTACAGAAAGAAGTATGCACTTTTCTAACAGGAAAGGACACCCTAGGGTGTGCGTGTGAAATTAATATTAGCACAGATGGCAAAATAAAGACAACAAGGAGATAAGAAGAAGTAAGTCGTTTACACTTCTTACGATTTCTCCTGATTCGGAACTACTCCAATATGCTTTATGTCTTTGAATTTCTGCAGTAGCTCAGAAAAAAACTTGAGTACACCATTAACATAAGAGTTCTTATGATCAAGATTTCGTGCTGCAATTTTGGAAACCCAGCCCCTTTTATAAACAATCATTTTTTCAACAAAATATAATTTTGAGCAAATTATCTACCAAGAAACGCGAAGCAGACCACGTTCTTCATAGTTTATATCCAGAACAGGCACGTGTTGTAACTAGTCAAACCAGATGAATGGAATGTTTTTGCAGAAGAATCATTATGACCAGTCTGATTAAGAAATCTGCTTTGGGCCGGAAGTCTGGTGTGGCAGATGCTGCTTCCCAGGAAGGAAGAGGAAAGGTGTTGTATCTTTAATATTGAAGTTAATGAGAAGTGACTACATACATACTGTCATTCTTAAGCAATTAGAATTTTCAGGCCTTTGAAAGTACTAATATGTGTAGGTAAAGCATGCGTACTGTGTATGTGATTGGATTCTGTTGGAGCCTTTACCTTTGTGTAAATGCATTTATAATAAACATCGCACTAATCCTTTCATATAATAAGTCTATACCGTTGATACACAATTATAAAATAACATTTCCTATATTACTCAGTGGCGTAGTGACATGTGCGAAAATACATAACTGTGCACACATAGATGCAGAGAAAATGAGAAGAAAGACAGAAAGACAGAAAGATGAGAAATTATACCGTATATACCTGCGTATAAATCCAGTTAAACCGCAAACATCATAATGCGCTGGCACATTAAAGGTCTTGGTCGTTTGTTCTGCTGAAATTAGCCATACACCTGCAATGCTACTGACTGACGATTTAGGGGATGATCTCAACACATATGGGGGGGGGGGATTTATCGGACTAGTTGAATTTGTAATCAGCGGTTACAGGAACTGGGAAAATCTGCCACCAATCATTGCACCTTTTGCTACAACCAGTTATGCCCAGTTATCTCTTTTCATGGTGGAGAATTAGACTGATCTTTATGACCGCTCCGGTGGCCCAGTGGTTAGGGCGTCAGCCTAGGATGCGGGAGGTCGCGGGTTTGATCCCCGGCCGAGTCATACCAAAGACTTATACAAATGGTATAAACAGCTGCCTCGCTTGGCACTCAGCATTAACAGGTTAGTTTTAGGACTGATCGGCCTGGTATCAGGGAAACGTGACTGGGTGGGAGATCATGCTACATGTCTGCGGCATGATGGCCAAGTGCTGGACATCATAAACTGTCACACACACACTCACGCGCACGCGCGCACACACACACACACACACACACAGAAGCATTATGCACACGAGAATGACCTTGATCTCTATTCTCAAAAAACATTTTAGTTGTCCAGCTCAAACTTCGAAGCTTAGAAACATTTATTTTATTTAGAATGTTATTCTTTCTGATATTAGTTGTTAGGCTGGAACGTTTACACGTGTGAATGGCATATTTTATTTTACTGCCTGTAAACGTTTCGAAAATCGGCTAACGTGTAAACGGGCATGATTGAGGCTATTAGCGATGAATGAACTACCAGTCTGAGATAATATTATACGGCTATGTGTCTGTCAGCGATTACTGAACTATATTTTCACATCTCTGCTTAAGACTGTTTAGAAGGACTACCTTGTTAATCTGCATATGAGGCAACAATAAGAAAAACAGAAGCGGATCAGAATTTGAGTATAGCGCGAATCACACAATATTACACACCAGGGTGATTAACAGATAACGCTGATAAACATTTCTTTGAATTGCATACTTTTATCTTTAAAACATATATTTGTTAATAGAACCTATGATTAGTAACATTTTATTCAATTTTAAAAAACACCTTTATTTTTAAGCTTGTAATTTCTTAGTCGTTATAGATGCCGCAAAAGCTTCATTATGCTCACGTCCAGGTAGTAGGACCTTACAGTTTGTTTTTGTATCATGTACATATAAGTAGTCTCAAGTAAATTTTAAAACTCCTAAACTGCTAATGATTAAATTGAATTTTAAAATTGTCAGATTTAAGCATGTGCTTGAGTGTGATGCTCAGAAAATCAAAGAATACTATGTATCTATGCCTAAGGAGTCAAAATAAAAATATAAAAATTCCTTTATTCCTTTCCGTCTATTTTCCTGTCTGCATCCGCACCCTTCTTCGAATTAGAGAAACAATCAAATCGATTTTATGTATGTTTGTTTCCGATTATGATGTATGTAACTTGCATATACAGTTACCTTTTAGGGTCGGAGCAACAGTTGGAACGAAAGTATAAAAGAGAAACAAATACTTTAACAATCATGTGTTTTACTGCTGCAGTTACCTTAATTGACGTCTTTGCGCACGCACATTGTCTAACGTTTGTCAAACCCTAAATCAGTGAATGTACGTGTTTCATTAAAACAGATTTAACAAGTGCTACGATAGCCGTATAATGGTCGTCGTTAGTGTCTACTTTCTGTCATTATCTTCTAATTTTGTAGATAATACTTCATGAACGAAATTATTGTCTCCTAATGATCTTTCCACGGACCTGGACAACTTTAATTTAAATATGAGTGTCGAGGAACGGCGTTTCAGGATGTCTGGGCTAATTACTGCATAGTTATATCGTTGTCGACTTAACTATCTTCGTGCTTCATTATCGTACGATTGGATCTAGTAACGACTTTCTTAAGCGCAAATGTTATCGTTATGGCTGGTCTGTTGAGTGATATGAAATTTATGATAGCCATCAGTCTTTATCATTCCCGGATAATTGTTGAAGCATCAGCTGTAAGTCACACATTTATTGTCTCTTACTTTTGGCTTGTGTAATGGTGGAATGTTTTAACTACTTGTCAAATTGATATTTAGAAATGGCTAAGATTCCTGTTACTAAAATATTTATAGTATGGTATAAATTTTCTTGCCTTACATTTAGTTTAATATCTCCCAAATAAACGTTCGTTGCATTGATTAGTATTGGAAAAAATACCTCGTCACCAATTGTCCATACAATAACCTAATGAGTCTTCACAAATTCAGTATGAAGTATGGACTCCTCATAAAATACATTCCAGTAAAGGTCATTTGGATGTGTGGTTTTTAAACACTTTGTTTCAGTAGGACATATTTGTTAATATCACATCGGTTTTTCGCAATACAAACCCCAGGTCGCTTATGGCCGGTCGTACGTCGCTTTAATTTTTTTTCAAGGTCCCGTATACTTTTTGTTGATTTAATAATAATTTTTTATTTGGACTCCTTTGCGATTTTTAGAACTGTATACGTATTTTTAACTTTATATTATTAATTAAGAATCAGATGTCGCATCCATATTATTTTACGTCGAAAATTTTTCCAGAGTTTATAACTGTACGACACACCTTGAGAAAAAGTTACGTCATAATTAACATTCCACAATGATCATGATAGGATGGACGATCTACGGTGTAAACGCCAAGATTTTGTAAGGTCTGCATTTCAGTCTTGCACGTGTATTGTTAGATTTTTGTACAAAAATGAAGCTTTTCCACAGTAGGTCTAGACACTTCTTGCGAATAACCTCATGTAATATCTGATTAGTGTAGCACTGTATTGTCCATTCACTGTACTGTCCATTCACTGTATTGTCCATTCACTGTACTGTCCATTCATTTTATTGTCCATTCACTGTACTGTCCATTCATTTTATTGTCCATTCACTGTACTGTCCACTCACTGTATTGTCCATCTGCTGTTTTTTTCTTCAGCTGACGAGGTTGTCATTGGTGATCCGAAATGATGTCTGGTAAAACACTTACCTTTCATCTCAAATGACCCCTGATGGATACATGATCATAACTATTATATACTTTCGTGAACAAATGAATGGTAATGAATACATGATCGTATCTGTTATAAACGCTTGTGTACAAAGGACCAGTGATGGATACACGATATTGAACATGTGACCTTTAGACGCTGTTATGGTTTGCTGCATATGATTGGAGTTTAATAATCTTTTCAAAAATAAAGTAATTTTCTCCAAGTCATAAATGGGCAGCTACATCTTATCACGTGTTAAAATTTAAATGATAAATAATTTGAACAAAAGCCCCATACAGTGTAACTTCATTAATTAGTATTTCTTTGGCCGCGCCGAAATTGGACAAGGGATGACTAACATGGCATTTTTAACACACCCAGGGAGGAAGAGAGTCAACAATTGTGCTAATCAATATAATAACATGTCTCCTACCCTTTCCCCATCCCAGGGAAATCATCTACCGAAATCAGCGTTTATATAAAATCTGTTGTAATTACTCCTGCTCGAAATCTGAGGCTCAAATCAGAGCATACATGTGACTATTCTTCGTGTTTCATTTTGGTTAACCACGGGAATATAGACAGACACAGACAACTTCGTAGATGAAATCTTTTTATCTTCTTCCTGTTTCCTCCAAATTAGTTCCAGGTGTCAGTCAAACATGAAGCATGGCTTTAGTTTTTGCATGACTTGAGATTTTTTCTTCTCTGCTGAAGAAATACACATAAACCGTATATACTTTCTTGCATTTGAAAATAAACCCGTTTGCAACTGTTTTAATATCGGACTGAAAGCATTCCACTTCATAAACTAAGGGTATATCATTATTTAGACAAATTAATGAAAACACTGCCTGTTTCTATTTTCATTAAAATTTGAAATGTTTAACCTCATGTGTACATGTTCGTTTAATTTATGTCTGGATCATAAATCTTTTCTTTGATGTAGATTTGGATTTCGTTAAACACGTCATAAAATTAGTTATTTGATTTGTTTAAAGTAGGTGCTTTTTCTGTCTCCAGAAGCTCGGATGAACACGTGTTTCGCGTCCTACTCAATCTAAATTAATCATTAGATGCCCACGATATAAAGTTTGCAGCAACAAATATGTTTTGATGGCAGCGAAGAAAAACATTATGTCTCTTCAAACTACAGGTGCAACCCGTTTAAATTAAGAAAATTATATTAGCTTTTGAC
This sequence comes from Sinohyriopsis cumingii, assembly GCA_028554795.2. Classification (NCBI taxonomy): domain Eukaryota; kingdom Metazoa; phylum Mollusca; class Bivalvia; order Unionida; family Unionidae; genus Sinohyriopsis; species Sinohyriopsis cumingii. The sequence goes on along the minus strand of CM068826.1, from coordinate 119,426,854 downwards.
TTTGTAACATAGTGCATCTTGAATCAGTTTTGATGCATTAAGTTGTGATGCTTTTCCCAGCTGCGTTCACTTGCAAACGTGACTACTTTGAATAGAAAGTACAGCTCGAGACACAGTCACAAAAGTGTGTGATGATACTATTATTTCCGTTTTCATAAGAAAAGACAACTAAAGGAAATAATTCATAATTAAAAGACAAAGTTGAACAGAGAAGTTTAATTATTCACAATATTAGATGCATCTATTAACGAAGATTACTTATATCGCCTTGGAAGGTTGCTAATTTACGAAAGAGACTTGCTGCCGTAATCCTCACAGAGATATTTTCGATTTTTCCTACCAAAGACCAAATTCATTTTATTTGTCTTTTTTTTTTAGCGGTACACGAAACACCGATAGAGAAAAGGCCGAATTTAAAGCATCACATGACGATGTTTAAATAGGAAACCTGATACAAGTGTGTGAACTGAAATATGGAATTGATTGCTGTGTATATACAAATATCTAAACGACACAAGGGGCAGAGACAGTGTCCATTTAAAGCCTTCGACCATTAGCATTATTTTGCTATTTCGTCCACAGAAGTATTGCTGATAAACCCAGATATTACTCTAAATCGTACAGGCACCTGAGATGAATATATCTTGCCGGAGCCTACTATTAAAACTTTGATGTCATGTCACTCATGAGCCGTGTCTTTGTGTATCTGATACATCCATATAGTGAATTATTGGATCACTGTACGCATACCTCTGAAGTGTAGAGAAAAGTTTTCTGTATATGATATCTATGAGTGTTTGAATGTTTAAAAGTGGTTCAACACTTTTGATTAATTTCTTAATATAATTAAACAATACCTAAGCCTTGCCAGATTGCATAGTCCCAACGGAGCCGACCAAATTGGGCAATGTCCAGTCGACTTTCAACGTAGTAAGTTTTTTCCCCCTTAAACAGCCCCCAGTGTAAAGCTGCAACAATTTATTGATTCTATAGCGCTAAACTTTGTGGCGCCGTTTATTTGATGATTTCGATAATTTGAACACCACCGAACTTAGACCTCAACGACGATTTGAAGCAATCTAAATTGCCATGACGGATACGCGCTAATTAAAATGTCAAGGCCGTGTTGTCATCTAACGCAAGGTCGAAATAGTATAACGCATTCCTTTTTGTTTTATCGCAAACACGTTTGTTTGATTCATTTTGGTTAGAATTATATTCTTTTGCACTGTACTTGCGAAGAGGATGCTGGAAAAATAGAGACTGACCGTCACAGATAAACAGTCAAACAGATAACCCCGCATCTTCTGAAGGATAAGGCTCCAAAAGAAAGGGTGCAAAAACAAGGGTTTTCCTAATGAAAGGAAATGTGATAGATGACATCATGGCTGAACTGTCTTGAAGGTTGCAATTCATTGAACATAGTAACAAATCAATATAACATAAGTGTCATGTATAGCCAAATTGTGTGTATTTTTATGATCATAGTTTATAGGGATCATTTAGTTGATAACATTTTAAGTATTAATTTTCTTATTGATCGTATTTTTGCACTTTAAAGATGAGTTCTTCTTGTATAGTACGTAAATTAATTCATAAAGTTCCAAAGGTGCATCGTACTAATAATCCAGGTAAACATCACGTGATTTTAACGTCAAGATACAAGTTTCTGAATTGACAGGCTGAAGTAATTTCTGAATAATTAACATCTTATGTTTACTCGTTCTTATCCCCCTAGAACGAACATGCGTCTTTCATTTGTTTCTGAAACTACGCCTAGTCTTTATTTATGAATAATGTTTACTGGAGAATTTACTTGTATTTGTTTGATGAGGATTCATTTATTTAATTCAGTCATTCATTGGATTTACATTAAGACTATTTGGAATTATAGCTATTACGGAATTACTGCGAATTCATTCAAATACATGTGATTATATCATCGCAATTTTACCAGTACTACTGGTACACCATCGTCTTAGTGAAAATCATTCAGAATACCAATGTAACTCATTTAGATTACCCCATACCTTTGGACTTGATAGAACTATGTAGGACTATTAAGGATTCCTTCACTATACTGTAAGTTAGTTTTACTGTTCACTTTGTAATTTAGGGAAAGAAATTACATTTTTAATCATACAAATCTTGTTGGTTTTCGCTCTTTTTTGCTGGATGCGTTCAGGTGTGTTCATGCCCTGGCAGATGTTTACACTACATTACTGTGGCACTGATAACTGACAGATAGTTAAACTGACATATAGTGATTTTTTCAAAGTGCAGTTTAATAAGCCAATTCCGCTAAATTGTTTACGTGCAGTTTCGACGATAAACCATTTCCAGAAGCTATGACTTCATTAAAATATTGCACATCATATGTTTTGAGAGTTACTATTTTATGTGCATAGAAAAAGTTGAGATAAAATACAAATTTAAAGAGTTTTGTCTTTCTATTTTTGATGAAGACAAATGTTATAATAATATATAGTAAATTCATTTTGTAGCTTTGAACCAGTAATTTACAGCGCTGCTTTCCATTCTGCACCGGTTTGCATTTTCCATTGCAAGTATTCAGAAACGTTAGATTTAAATGGTATACTTAGTAATACATACATACTTTTAAGCTATGTTCAGCTATTTACAAAGTAATATAGTCAATTAAAATGACTCTATATGGGTCAAAGCTGTGTCATACAGGTTTCTAGCGTACTTTCGGATAGGTATGTGACAGAAACAAATGCATGAGTTTCAGTATAATTCCAAAGACAACTGTACTGTAATAGAAATAAAGATTAATGATATATTTTATAATGCCTTGGTAGTTGATGATCTCCCAGTGGGAAAGGTTGTTTAGATCCGTCTGCCTTCGTTGCTTATACTAATTTCGATTCGTTGTTGAAAATCCCTTTCAACAAACCAAAGCCCCATTAATCTGATGCGCTGTGAACTTAGTCATGCAGGAAAGTAATGTTGGTTTTTGAAAGATTGTATGGTTGCTTTTTCATTTAATTTATTTTAATTTGGTTTGATTTTGATGTTACTAGAAGCGTTTAATCTGTACATTTGTTTTCTGATATTGTTGTAATATCATTGTTGACATGGTTTATTCATTGTTGTAATCCAGCTTTATCGTGTCAAAGGTATCAACATGAAAGAACCAAATAACAAGACAGAATAAATTTGTGATATAAAAACAGAAGTTCCACTTTTAAACCTTTTTAATAAAAGAATTGGCCACTTTATCCTGCTTTGTGGGATGAAAACTACCATTCCTTGTGTTTTAGGGCAAATTACTGGAGTCAGTGGTTGAGACCATTCGGATTATTTGCTTAGATTATCCAATTAGGAGAAGAAAGGTAGACATTATCACTTTTCGTCCACTTTAAAGGTAGACATGATCTCTTTCTTCCATTCTAAATGGAGACGGTCTTGTGTTGAACGCTTTAAGTTTGCATCAATACGTAATTTAGACAAGAAAGTCTACACGTGCTCACTTTAGCTTCAAAACAAAGACAATGATATACAGTAATGACACACACACACACACACACACACACACAGACACACACACACCCCTTATTGACAAGGAAACGTCAGTGCATTTTTTGAATGACAAATAATGAAAAGTTGCTAATGATTGTTCTACCGAAAGACGGAGATGGCTTGTAGCCATATGCACAAACCAAAGTTATGGATTACTTCAGTTCAGAATAAATAAAATTCTATTTCAAGATATTCATTGATTTGTATTCCCCCTCTCAATAAACATTTACATTCATGTGATAAAAACGATTAGTTTAACTCTGCAAATTTTAGAGAGCCCATTTTGTTTCTTCAGTATATGACTCTGCAATTGATGCTTCCTAAAAAGATTTCATGCCCAAGACATATTTTCTCGTTGGACACAGTTGGCTCAGGATGACTAAGTAAGGACTATCCGTTTGTATGTAACCCCACGGATTGAAAATGTGTAATTATGTTTAGGAATAGGAAATATCACAACGTGTGATATTCATTCCATATTACCATGCTCAATATATCTTGCCAGGACATATTATTTTTAAATTTCATATGACGAAGTGCATAAAGATCGTACTGTTTTATGCGTTCTACGTGTTTAGTATTTTCAGTTGGTTGTTTAGGCTAAACTATAAAGACGATTGGTCAGTGTGTCATGACACCCTATTTCCAGTTTCCATATTATGGGGTGACAAAAGAATGTAAGCATACAAACTCCCATTATAATCACAATATTCGACATAACCAAGAATTATGAAATAGTGTGATTTTATTATGCAATTTATTATGTAATGAGAACAAGTAAATATTATTTTAAGATAGTTATCGAAAAGGATGTAGAGAAAGTTTGCATCTGAAAATAGAATTGCACTGTAGGGTAATTGGTGAAAAATATATATATATATATATATATATATATATATATATATATATATATATATATATATATATATATATATATATATATATATATATATATATATATATATATATAACAATTTTGCTTCATATAGGTATCTCGCAACGTAATGAGGTTTCTTTGTGGCCTCAAACGATATATGACGGAGAAATAGTACCCAAATATTTTTTATAGTGTTAAAAGTGAAGTAAATAAAATCAAAAGAAATTGTACGATGTTTGCGTACAGTTTCGACAGCAAAACATTTCTAGCATCTATAAATTCATTAAAATACTGCACAACATGTTGTTTGTTTTTCCTTTTTAAAATAACTTAAATTAGAGCGTAAACTGAATTCAGTTAGCTGCATACAATCTGTAGCACGGATTGTTGCATCATTGCAGGTTACAATTAATGTTTAATCCAATTAATAAATTATGATTTTACGGTTTTATAGAATCAAATCCAAATTTAAAAAAATAATAATCCGAGAATAAAATTTTTGTAGTCCTAATAACAAACTGTTCTTCTAATTTCACGTTCGAATCCCGAAGAAGAATCCAAGATGGAAAACGATGACGTATCCTGCAATCTGTAGTGTTGAAGTCTACAGTTCTTTGTAGAAACAAGAATAATCACTCCGGTTTCTTATAGACGAATAAATTTTATAAATAACTGTTCTTGTTCCACAATATTACATGAGCACACGTATCTTCCAAAAAATTAACAGAATTAATCCTTTTGAATCCAAGTAATTTGAAATAACTCCAAACAGCATCACATACAACTAACCGTTTAACAGCCCAGCTTGTACTGAATTCTCCAAAACATGGGTTATATGGTCTTTCTAAAACGTAAACAAAGGTCACGTGATCATCTTCTGGAAGTTTATAGAAGCAAGTACTTGTTACAAATCACGTTTACCCAGTGTGATCCTGACGAAAACCAATCATTTGTACCCTTAGAAATAAAAATAAATAAAAATTGTTTATATCTTAAAGACAAAGTCCCATCATGACTTTGGAAACAACCAATCATTCTAAAATAAAATAGAACTTGTTTAAGATGGTTGCTACAAATCCTGAAACAAGGTCAGGATTTAGATGAACACCTGGCATATAAATTAACAGTCATGGTGAAACTATTTTCTAAAAACAAATATCATCTCTAGTGAATAAATTTACATTACAATATCATGAAATGAAAACTAAATTTGTTAAAAACTGGCAAACAATGAAATTGAAATAAATATATATTAAATCAGATATAATTAAATCAAATATACATAACACTTCTCCCATAAAGAAAAATAAAGATTTATACACAAAGCTTTCTTTTTACCACATACTAAATATACATGAGTTTTAAAAGAACTCATATTAATTACACAGTGTACATGAAATAATATATTGTTATACACGGGATAGTGCGTCTGCTATTAAATTATCTTTTCCCTTCATGTGCCTGATGTCAAGAATATATTCCTGTAACAACAAACTCTACCTTAGTTGTCTTTGATTTTTATTTTTCATCTTGCCGGTGAAAGTAAGGGGATTGTGATCACTAAATACAATAATCGAAGGAGCTGAACTAAGGTAAACTTCAAAATGTTGTAATGCCAGTATCAAAGCCAAACATTCCTTCTCGATTGTTGAATAATTCCTTTGGTGCTTATGTAATTTCTTGGAACGTTAACATACTGGATGATCAATGTCACTTTCATCTTCTTGAATCAAATCTGCTCCAACCCCAACATCACTTGCATCAACAGACAGTTTAAAAGATTGGCTGAAATTTGGAGCTGTAAGAACTGGCTCACTTTGAAGTATGGCTTTAAACTTGTCGAAAGCTTCCTGACATTTTTCAGTCCAAAGGAACTTGTTTTTCTTACTCACAAAATTTCAGCAATTATAGAAAAATTGGAACCAAATTTTCGATAGTATGCGGCCATACCTAAAAGTCGCATCGGTTGCTCTTTATTAACAGGCACGCGAAATTCAGAGATAGAGTTGATCTTATCAGCTATAGGTTTAACTTGTCCATGCCCCACGCTGTGTCCAAGAAAAGTTAAACTAGCACGGCAGAACTCACTTTTAGATAAATTATTTGTCAAACATGCATAAGTGAGTCTGTCATAGAATTTCCGAACTGTTGCTAGATGTTCTTTCCAGGTGTCGTTGTAGATGACGACATCATCGATGTAAGTATCATAATTGTCTAGACCAGAGGTAATCATATTCACGAGACGTTGAAATGTACTCATCATCCCAAACGGCATTACTTTATATTGGTTAAATCCATCTGGAGTCACGAATGCCGAAATTTCCTTTGCTCTTTCCGTCAGTGGAGCCTGCTAAAATCCTTTCAGAAGGTAAAATTTGGTGACATGCTTGGCATTCCTGAGCTTAGCAATATAGTCATCATTTCTTGGTAATGGGAATGAATCTGTTTTTGTCACACTATTCACCTTCCTACAATCAGTTCACATACGGAAAGTTTTATCTGGTTTTGGAACAATTATGCGTGGTGAACTCCAGTCACTTTTACTGGGATCTATAAAATCATTCTCCAGCAAATATTGAATTTCTTTTTTCAAGTATTCCTGTTTGAGAGGGTTCATCCTGTACGGGTGTTGCTTGACAGGTTTGGAATTTACAATTTCAACGTCATGGAAAACTTTGTCCTTGTCGGAACATCTGGAAATAAGTGCTCATATACAATTAATAACTGTTTAAATTCATTTATTTCTTGCTCTTGCAAATGTGAAAGATTCTGGTCCAGATCTTTCATAATTCTGAATTCCGAAGATTTGTCAATCCAATGTCAGTAGAATGCGATGATATTCCTTCACTTATATCTTCACTGGGTGTGACAGGTACAACTAAATTAATTGCATGTTTAACCTGGTTATCTCTTTCAATATACTCTTTCAGCATGTTAATGTGACAGAATTGTTTCTATTTTCACCTTTATGATGTAATTTAAATCATTTATTTCCTGTCAACTGTGTAGGGACCATAATACTTGGCCTGAAGAGGATTGTGTGGTATTGGCAAGAGAGCCAGGACTCTATCACCAGGCAGAAAGTTCAGAATCTTCGAGTTTTTATCATATCTTGACTTCACTTTGGATCGAGAAGAGTGCAGATTTGTTCCTGTGACCTCACAAGCATTTGACCACTTATATTTAAAATTAGAAACATAATCAAGAAGATTAATTTCAGAATCTTCATTAGAAAGAAGTTTCTCTTTCAATAACTTCAATGGTCCACGCACAGTGTGTCCAAAAACCAGTTCAAAGGGACTGAAACCTAACGATTCTTGAACTGATTCTCTAACAGAAAACAATAGTAAATGAATGCCTTCATCCCAGTCTTTACCCGTATCAAACCAATATAATCGAATCATAGCTTTCAAAGTCTGATGGAATCTTTATAATGCCCCTTGGCTCTCAGGGTCATAGGCAGAAGATTTGAATTGCTGCATGCCTAATTCATACATAACTTGCTGGAAAATTCCAGACATGAAATTTGAGCCTTGATCAAACTGTATAAACTTGGGAAGGCCAAATTGAATCACAAAAAAAAACTTTATCAAAGCATTTACTATTGTTTTAGATTTTATATTCCTCAAGGGAATCGCCTTTGGAAACCTTGTTGACGCACACATAATGGTCAACAGGTATTGGTTACCTGACTTGGTCTTAGGTAAGGGACCAACACAATCTATCATAATTTTACTGAATGGTTCGTCAAAGGCAGGAATAGATTATAGAATTTTCTGATTTGGTTTTCCTACCATTTGACAGGTATGACAAGATCTACAGTATTTACCAACATCACTTTAGATTTTTGACCAATTGAAGTGAGTCAAGCTCTTGTGATCAGTTTTATTGATCCCGAAATGACCAGCCAATGGAGTTTCATGGGCCAGACTAAGTATTTACTGTCTGTAAGGTTCTGGAAATGCAGTTTGATAGTTCACTGACCATTCGTCATCAGCAGGTACCTCAGGAGGTCTCCATTTTCTCATAAGAATTCCACTGTTAATGAAATAACAGACAGGAACTTCAGTGACTACAGTTTCACTAATGGCCTTCTGATCTCAGTATTTTTTTCCTGTGCAACGACAAGTGATTGTCGTTTATCACCCTGATTAGAATATAGGGTTTGAGTCGTTAAAAGAGGATCACTGTGATCAATACCTTCTGATTGATCCAAACAAGGAGTGAAAGTGACCTCATCAAAAGCCTGACCAATACATGTGTCACCTAAAGGAATAATTTCCTTATCAACATCATTCTCAAGAACTTTCTTTACCATATCTCTGGTAATTGCACAAACTGGAAATACATCAGGGAATTCTTTTTCAATGAGTCGACTTTCTGATCCAAGCGAGGCTTGTCAGTTACAAGTGGATTAACCAAAACCTTGTCTCCAGCTAGGTCGTTGCCTAGTAATAAATGAATGCCCTTAACGGGTAAAACAGAGAATGTTCCGACTGTCACGTTCGTGAGACTAAGTCTGATGACAAATTTACACAATGGAGAGGAACATTAACAAAGCCGCACTCTACTCCCTGAATAAGAACACTCTCATTAGAAGACTTCTCAGAACAAGGAAAATTACCTGACAATTAAAGACTGAGAAGCTCACGTGTCCCTTAAAATTTTAATAGGGATAAAATTGGCCGAATCACCCAAGAGTGATATAGAACCCTGCGATATGAATGGTTCATAATTCTCCATAATCAAATCAGACTGGGGTTTATTAGACCCAACAAATGCATTGCTTTCAATACAGGACCGTGACCTTGACGTCTTAGGCATAAGAGCTTTTGGAATAGGTCTGTCTTGATGCTGATGTCTATTTTTCAATTTGTAGCAGTGAGAAATAACGTGTTCATTTTTCTTGCAATATGTACACGTAGAAAGAGACAAGAGTCTTGATTCAAGCTTCTCTGAAGTTTGATTTTTAGAAGTTGTGCGAGTTTGAGTTTTAGAAGGGCTTGTATTAGGCTGAAATACTTTTCTGCCAAAAGACTGTTGAGTAGAAGTCCAATTTACAAAAGGAACTTTATGAGTTAAATAATACATCAGCAGCTCGAGTATCATTTCCAAGATTTCAATCTGATGCTCATGAAGATAAGACTTATTGTCACCATGGACACAGTTTTTGAACTCTTCAAGTAAAATAATTTGTTTAAGACTTTCATAATCTTGTTCAACTTTCTTGTCTAAGCACCATCTATAAAATTACTGCTCTTTTTCTCTAACAAATTTGACATGAGTTTGTCCAGCTTCTTTTCTTTAGTTTCTGAAATTTTGCCGATGATTCTGAAACAGGGTCAGGATTTAGATCAACACCTGGTGTTTATAAACCAACACTCAAGGTTAAACTATTTTCTAAAAAAAATATCATCTCTAGTGAATAAATTTACATTAAAATATCATGTAATCAAAAATAATTTTTTTAAAAACTGACAAACAATTAAATTGAAATAAATATATATTAAATAATATATAATTAAATCAAATAAACGTAACACTGTAATATATATATATATATATATATATATATATATATATATATATATATATATATATATATATAGAGAGAGAGAGAGAGAGAGAGAGAGAGAGAGAGAGAGAGAGAGAGAGAGAGAGAGAAAGAGAGAGAGAGAGAGAGAGAGGATAAGAATGAAGTTCATTGAAACTGACACTTTCCTCTTTGTTATATTAGCTCCTCCATCACTGATGTTATACCGTTTCATTATATTATCCATACGACCTATATTTAAACGTCTTGAATTTTTCACTTACAGTTGTTATTTTCTTTCACAATTGTTTCTCTGTTAAATGTTGTTGTGTCATCTCTCAAATATTCTCATTACGACTTTACCTCGAACACAATCTTATTACGAGTTTACCTCGAACACATTTACTACCGTCTAGCATCCTTAATGTACAAATTTACTACCGTCTAGCATACTTAATGTACACATTTACTGCCGTCTAGCATCCTTAATGTACACATTGACTGCCGTCTAGCATCCTTAATGAACACATTTACAGCCGTCTTGCATACCTAATGTACACATTTACTGCCATCTGGCATCCTTAATGTACACATTTACTGTCATCTATCATCCTTAATGTACACATTTACTGTCATCTAGCATCCTTAATGTACACATTTACTGTCATCTAGCATCCTAAAATGACACATTTACTGCCATCTAGCATCCTTAATGTACACATTTACTGCCATCTGGCATCCTTAATGTACACATTTACTGTCATCTATCATCCTTAATGTACACATTTAATGCCATTTGGCATCTTTAATGTATACAGTTATTGTCATCTATCATCCTTAATGTACACATTTACTGTCGTCTAGCATCCTAAAATGACACATTTATTGTCATCTATCATCCTTAATGTACACATTTACTGTCATCTATCATCCTTAATGTACACATTTACTGTCATCTAGCATCCTTAATGTACACATTTACTGTCATCTAGCATCCTAAAATGACACATTTACTGCCATCTAGCATCCTTAATGTACACATTTACTGTCATCTATCATCCTTAATGTACACATTTAATGCCATTTGGCATCTTTAATGTATACAGTTATTGTCATCTATCATCCTTAATGTACACATTTACTGTCGTCTAGCATCCTAAAATGACACTTTTACTGTCATCTATCATCCTTAATGTACACATTTACTGCCATCTGGCATCCTTAATGTACACATTTACTGTCATCTATAATCCTTAATGTACACATTTAATGCCATTTGGCATCCTTAATGTACACATTTACTGTCATCTAGCATCCTAAAATGACACATTTACTGCCATCTAGCATCCATAATGTACACATTTACTGCTATCCTGCATCCTTAATGAACATATGTACTGCCATCTAGCATCCTAAATGTACACATTTACTGCTATCTAGCTACTTATTTTACACATTTGCTGGCATCTAGCATCCTAAATGTACACATTTACTGCTATCTAGCTACTTATTTTACACATTTACTGGCATCTAACATCCTTAATGTACACATGTACTGCCATTTATCATCCTTAATGTACACATTTACTGCTATCCTGCATCCTTAATGAACATATTTACTGCCATCTAGCATCCTAAATGTACACATGTACTGCCATTAGCATCCTTAAAGTATACATTTACTGTCATCTAGCATCCTTAATGAATATATTTACTGCCATCTAGCATCCTAAATGTACACATGTATGCATGTACTGCCATTAGCATCCTTACTGAATACATTTACTACCATCTAGCATCCTTAATGAACATATTTACTGCCATCTAGCATCCTAAATGTACAGATTTACTGCAATCTAGCATCCTAAATGTACAGATTTACTGCCATCTAGCATCCTAAATGTACAGATTTACTGCCATCTATCATACTTAATGTACACATTTACTGCCAGCTAGTATCCTTAAAGTATACATTTACTGCCTTCTAGCATCCTAAATGTACACATTTACTGCCATCTAGGATCCAGAAATGTACACATTTACTGCCATCTAGCATCCTTAATGAATATATGTTCTGCCATCTAGCATTCTTAATGTACACATACACATTTACTGTCATCTAGCATCCTTAATGTACACATTTACTGCCATCTATCATCCTTAATGTACATCGTTTCTGAAAAGTAAGGGTCCTTTCAATTTTTAGAAATGTACGGATACACTAAGAAGGACTTGAAAAGTATGAACCACTGTTTTCCTGTTTAATTCCTTAAGTAAACAAGTCGAATCATTATTTGTTGATTTCAAAGTAAAGACAAAGTTTTCATGTTAATATTACCATATTTACCGATAAATAATTGATTTTTGTCACCATATGTTTTGCAAACATCCTTCCTATACAGCTCAAAAGTTCGACCGTCTGTGGATCAGATATGGCGGTTTGAAGAGAATTTTTTGACTTAATGTGGCAGGGACGATACAAATCGGTCACGTATCTGCAATATATGTAAGCAATTTTAGATAAATGGATTTCACGACAGCCGTCTTTAATCCGTTATATTTCCCCTAGAGTGCTTTAGTTCTGTTCTAATAGTGTGTGCCTCTTTGACGTTAAGCTAAATTTCACTGAAATTACAACATGTGGTAATTATTTTATGCAGATGGTGATGGCACGATGCTTGAATAAACTTCAACATTGCAATGGCCACGTGTTTTCATTTCTGTATTCTTTCTTAGAATCTTTTTGAAGAAAATGTGATGCTGTCAGACAATTCAGCTGTGAAAATTTCCAAGACACATTAAACATGATCTGGAAGTTTATAAACATCGCCCTTTGTTTGTAAAATACTTTATTTTAATGCACTTACATGGCACAGGGGGTTTGCAAGAGATTTATAGGTCCACAGTGACACGATGATAAACTTGTAGTGGCATAACATAATGCTCTTAATGGTTTTAATAGTGCTTATCGTGTCACCTTTGTACATTTACCTGAGAAATGCACTTCGATTGGCCTCTAATGCTTTCATTACCACAGTCCCCAAGCCTAATTTCATACAGGTGAGCTCTTGATGTGAGGCTAAAATGTATTTTAACTTCCTATAGAACAGTGGTTTTTTTTCTCTCCAACTATTCTAGACATCATTTTGATTTTTAAAGAGCTCAACGGGCACTTTAGTGAAGGCATTATCTGCTGTATGAAGCTATAACTCAGTAATAATCCACTCATTAATACTTTGTATTACTGATGGGGTAACGGTCACCATACAGCAACTGATGTGAACTACCTCATGCCATGCAAAATGTATGAAAGCATTCTATAGATTTGTAAATTTGGCCGTGTGGTATATATTGTATGCTCAATATCTGGATACATAATACCTCTCATGTTTTATCTGGATATCTTTATTCGGTGTCTATAGTTTTCTTTGATGCATGACGGTTTGTAGTTTGTGATATTTTATACATATACAGAACATTCAGACAATCAGTAAATCAGTCAATCGTGAGTACGTGAGAAAGTTTGCCTGTAGCTTCCCTTGGGTTGGTGGTTTTTCCCATGACCATTCTGGGTTTTCTCGCCACCAAGCATATATGCCCACCTGTTACAAATTATATTGTGCTGAAAAATGAAGTTAAACTACAGAGAAACCCAAATCAAACCATCTATCCATCCATCTGTCTGTCTATCCATCTTCCCACCAACCCACTTACACGTTTGTTCGTACGGCAATCCGTCCAGATATATATCTATCCATCAGTCCATCGTACCCATTATTCTGCCTGGAATACTCCGACTCTTTTCAGCACACTTTAACAGCACTGAAATAATTGCGTTTCAATATAAATACATTTTCATTTTGATCACGATTTTCCAAATGAATGATCTAGTGAGAGAGAGAAAAACCCGTTTCAAGGATTGCATTTCCCATGAGACCGACCGAAATGTAACATACCGTCTCCAGTTTTTCCCTTGAGACCAACCTAAATGTAGCATACTGTCTCCAGTGTTTCCCTTCAGGCCGACATAAATGTAGCATATCGTCTCCAGTATTTACCTTGATACCGACCTTAATGTAGCATTCCGTCTCCAGTATTTCCCTTGAGACCGACCAAAATGTAGTATAGGCTCCATTATTTCCCTTGAGACCTACCTAAATGTAACATTCCCTATCCAGAATTTTGTTTCCTTGAGATCGGCCTAAATGTAGCATATTGTCTCCAGTATTTCCATGGAGGCCGACATAAATGTAGCATATTGTCTCCAGTATTTCTATGAAGGCCGACCTAAATGTAGCATATTTTCTCCAGTATTTCCATGGAGGCCGACCTAAATGTAGCATATTGTCTCCAGTATTTCCATGGAGGCCGACCTAAACGTAGCATATTGTCTCCAGTATTTCCATGGAGGCCGACCTAAATGTAGCATATTGTCTCCAGTATTTCCATGGTAGCCAACATAAATGCATCATACCGTGTCCAGTATTTTCCTTCAGACCTATCTTAATGTAGCATACCGTGTCCAGTATTTTCCTTCAGACCGACCTAAATGTAACATACCGTCTCCCGTGATTTTAAGGATTAAATGCGCGTTGTCAAAGCTGACGCGAAAATGTAAATTGAAATTTTATCGAAAAATCCATAGAAGAAGCGCTGATTGCCTAGTTAAGAACGTTTCTTGCGATAATATTGCCAATATTATGGTGCCAAAATGACATAAAACATAGTGTGAGAAGGATGTTTGGAACTATTGTAATTGATTATGGACATTCAAATATAGCACTTTTGTCTTCCCACTTATGCATTTCGTCACAGGCAACATCGAAGGATACATTTATTTTATTGAATATTTTGGAGGTAAAACAAATAATTAAGATTATTTAGTAAATTTCTAAAATTTTGCATTGCGGAAATACTCTTTCAGAAAGGCTAACAAAATACATTATGCGCATTGAACTATTGGACTACAGTTGGTAGAAATAAGTCGTCAAGCTAAGTTTGATAATCATCTCTTCGACAAAAAAAATACTAATTCCATGGTCTTAGACTAAGTAATAGAAAGAAAGAAAATCAACCAGTTTATTGTAATCAACAAATAAAGTCATTTCTGCAAGTTAAAAATTGAACATTTAACTGGAGCTTCCATTATTGTCTACTAAAATCCAAATAATCCTAAATGTTTTATCACAGTTCGAAAGGATAGAGTGTTCCGAATGAATTCCAATATTGAAACATTTACTCATGTACCAATAACCTTGAATGAGTTGATGTGCCAACAGTATGGATGTATCACAATGGTATAATCGAGAATGCCTTTAAATGAATTCACAGCAATCCCCAAATAATTATTCAGTCGAAAGGTTCAATGAGCACTACATAATTCCAATTAATAATTTGCAATAAATGATTCGTCTCAAAATATATATTAACACAAAACTAATTAATTTTAAAGGCTGAATATAAAGGATGAATGAACAATTTTGTTTATCATATATGAACAACCACTTGACGCATGTCGCAATAGCATTTTCTGAAAACAAACCCTCAATCAGCCTAATGTAAAATTACATCTAATTTGTACAAAGGTGCTTCCAGGGCTTTCCAAGTTCGTAATCAAGGATAGTTCTTGCACTCAAACCAAGTAAACACCTCTTTAAAGTTTATAGATAAAACAAAATAATCAGGTACGCACTAAAACTCTATCTTCTGTCATAGACAAAGGTCAAGCTTACGATACAAGCCAACTATACGTAACAATAGATATTCTACATTTTTGTAATTTATTTTTTGTATTTCACAAACTGTCCAAGGAAATATCTAGAATTATTTCTTGATTTTATTATTTACTTCTTTGCACTTCCTAAAGTATTTTAGTAATCTTGGAAACTGCATATACAAAACTATAGGCTTTAGATTTCAAGCAAGGATAGAAGGTAATGTAACCTTAAAAGATTGCATTTTTACCACAAAATATAACATTCTGAAACGATACATTTTTGTTCGTTATTTTCTTTTTTCAAGCATAATTTTCAGACAAAGTCCAGAACATCACATTTTACCAGAATGGCAAAACTTTTATAGTTTGAATGGAATTTTACCTGAAGCGTGTGGGTTCCAACAAAAGAGAACTGAGGGTGGTAGAAAATAGCCAGATTCTTATACGATGACGAGTGTGTGTGTGTGTGTGTGTGTGTGTGTGTGTGTGTGTGTGTGTGTGTGATTAAGACTTTTAACGTAGCTTTAACAATTTTTCAGTCATATCGCTACGATGTCTGCAGTGTGACAGTTTATAGTGATGTCTTGCACTGGGGCATCATGCTGCAGACATGTAGCATGATGTCCCACCCAGTTACATTATCCTGACACCAGTCCGACCAGACCTTACACTACCTCTTAATGCTGAGCGCCAAGCGAGGCATTTTTGTAAGTCTTTGGTATGACTCGGCCGGGGTTCAATCCCGCGACCTCTCGCATCCGAGGCGGACGCTCTAACCACGAGGCCACCGGAGTGGAGCGATGATGAATAACTATATGGTTGAGTGGTATGCACAGTTTTGAGACAACTTTATTTCATATAATGGCCCAGTATATAGAAACGACCCCTCGAACCATTACAATAGGATTTCTATCGACAATTTCCTTATATTATGGCGGTAATTCTTATTAAGGCTATCACGTGCGAGTAAGAGATTGCTAAGCAAATACCATTGTACGGACTAATACGAGCAATAACATTACGTTGGTGTGAGGGACATTTTGCTTTCTGCCCTAACAAGAACATAAATTGTCAATATAGATTATATACTTGAATAACAATTTCTAGATACTGTCTAGGCAACTAGATACTGTCTTGAACGATATAGCATAATGCCGTGTATTCAGACATCACAGTCTCAACACCCTACGTTGAAAATATTATCGAAAATGTTAGCATTGTGAATGGTATGTCTTTAGTAAGCATTCGTTTCAGTTATCTTTCAATGGAAGCGGTCAAAGAGCAATTGAGGAAATTGCAAATCCGTGATGAAGTTTCATCAACGGAATCTATGATTGCTACTTGTTATGTTCTTTTTATCAGTAAATAATAATAGCCCTGTTTACGTACAGAACTATAGTATCGTATTTTGCATTAAGAAAATGTCAGGTTGAAGCACTGATTGTAGTATCAGTAAAACTTTACCAAAGAAAATGAACTTCTTTTTGCACTTATTGTCGCTCATTTCTGTATCCATTGCCTAACGATTGCCCTTCCTGATGACTCTCGTTTGCCTTCTAAAAATACCACATTGTACGTTTCGCTATAAATGTCTTTATAAGTTTACGTAACTGATATGGAAGAAAAAAAATCTGATACTGGTCTCAAATTTTACTCTTTATCAAATATAGATTGATGTGAACAATAGCACCTTTGATGTGAACCATAGCACCTTTTAAAGTCTGATCTATAAATAATATCTATCTGAAAACTGTACTGACTTAAAGAAATAATAAAACAGCTTGCTCTTGCCTACTTCTTGACAATGGTAATAAATATAAGGCATGGAATTGCGCAGAAAATGTGGTCAGTATTTGCTTCTTTATTTCGTCCAAACTTCCTATTTACCAAATGTATCACATCAAATGGGCCAGGCGCTTCTTTTGGTCTACATTCATTTACAATATCACCAAAACTATCGGGAATAAACACATCGCATATTTTGTTTATATAGAAATATTGTCAAATTTACAATTTTCTCAAAAACACTTGTCTAACGTGTAAGGATTTTTAAAACTAAGAAATTAACTTTTCGCGGTATCTACATATCCTAAGTGAATCCAGTGAGAGAGAAGATTTGCAAATAGACTCGCCGACACATCAATCAATCTTTCGTAGCACCTAATTATTTAATTTCCAAAAGATAATCGAAGGGCTATGAGCTTAGTGTTTGGAGTTGATATATCTGAAATATTGTTGGTCAATTTGTGGGTTGTAGTGTTCCCAGTACCTGTAGTAAAATATATGACATATATACTAGCTCGGAGACAATATATCTCAGAAACTTTTGTTGCGATTTTACCATGAAGTCCATAAACATAATACCTTACGATGTATTAGGAAAGACTTCGATATGTAAATTGCGCATGGGCAAAGAATGAAATGGTTAATTCTTTTGCATAGTACTACATGGTAAAAATATGGTCAGTATTTTAACATAAGATGCCATAGAACATATGTTGGTTCTTGAAACCTTTCAAAGAACTCAGAATATACAGCTAGTTGCTTTTCTAGTGATGTAATCACAAATTTCATTTTGTACATGACAGATGATGGAATTGGACTTGAAATTTACTTGCTTTTTATACTTAGCGATCGCTGCGAGATGTTTTAAGCGTGCCTCCGGTGACTCAAACATTCTTATTCCGTTTTGTTGCATGCATGAAACAAGATAAGGAGTAAACTGTTGATAGAATATGTCTGGGTGAGGATACTGTACCAAAGCCTTAAATGTAGCAAACAATAATCGTCCTTCTGCTAACTTTCTTTTCTCACTTTGTCTGGAAACGTTTGAGCATTTCTTGTGGCCCAAACTTCCATTCAATAATTATAAGAAATAAAAATACATTTGTCCCATTTCATATATAAATGTACATGTCAGAACACATTACATGATGTACGTTGAAACAAAACAATTGAGAAACTACAGATGGAAACGGAAATGGGAGTGGAAAAATGTTCAACAAGATGGGGTTTCAAATTCATCGTCATGCAAGGCTGATTTTCTTCTTTATCTGCGAATATTAATCTGCCCTTACGGATGCTTTATTTTTTGGACATCAGTTTGTTTTTGGTCCAGAAGTTTTCAATTTTTCGTCGTGCACAAATAATATATCAGTGTTTAACTCATGACCTACTTTTACAGGCTTACTTTCCAAACATTCAAATATTCTTATGAGTTATTCTGCACAGTCTTGGAATATCAAGGTATGTGGCTAATCTTCACATGCAATATGAAATTAATGTCGACATGTTTATAAGAAAGAAGACATATAGGAAAGAAGACATTATAAAACAAAATATTTCAGTGTTATGGACAGCATTAAGACCTGGCAGTGCAGAGAGGCGCTTAGTTGCCATGCGTACAAAGTGAAGTGTCTGTTTATCAGTTATTTTGTTATTTCCTCCCATACGCACATCACTGTATTGCCATAGTCATACAACTTTTCTTAGATCAGTCTTAAGCGTTAAGTTTTAACGTGTGCGTGTGTATTGTCTTTGGTTATAAGAATTATCTTTTAATGATAAACACCATGAGATGCTCATTATGTCTGAAACAGTGTCTACTTGTGATTGATAACTATCTGCTTAGGTGAAATATATCTAATATAATTTACTTAAATATTCATTGATTTAGCTCGACATCGTGATACTATACTTAAATAGTCATTGATTTAGCTCGACATCGTGATATTATACTTAAATAGTCATTGATTTAGCTCGACATCATGATACTATACTTAAATAAGTATTGATTTAGCTCGACATCGCGATATTATACTTAAACAGTCATTGATTTAGCTCGACATCGTGATACTTTACTTAAATAAGCAATGATTTAGCTCGACATCGTGATACTATACTTAAATAGTCATTGATTCAGCTCGACATCGTGATACTATACTTAGTCATTGATTTTGCTCGACATCGTGATACTATTCTTAAATAGTCATTGATTTAGCTCGACATCGCGATACTATTCTTAAATAGTCATTGATTTAGCTCGACATCATGATACTATACTTAAATAGTCATTGATTTAGCTCGACATCGCGATATTATACTTAAATAGTCATTGATTTCTCGAGGAATTATATCCTTAAGGATAATTGCAATACCCAACTTAGTAATTTTTATCTCACTTCTCACTTTTTGGCGCGTTCCAATGGCTTAAGCGGTTATAGCGTCCGCCTCGGATGCGGGAATTCTCAGGTTCGAACCACGGCCTAGTCATGCCGAAGGCTTTAAGAATTGTACTTGCAACTGCCTCGCTTGGCGCTCTGCATTAAGAGGTTAGTGTTCGGACTGGTCGGATTGGTTTGGTGATAATATTGCTGGGTGGGACATGATGCTACATGTCTGCGGATGGTACCCCAGTGCTAGACATCTGTCACAATGCAAACATCTTGGCGATATGACTCAAATTATTAAAGCTACGTTAAAACACACACACACACACACACACACACACACACACACACTTATGTACACTTTTGCACACGACTGACGTAACAAGCCGAGTTCACCATTCACACTCAAGATGTAGAAAACATTCATCAACACCGACTGTTTATTCCTGTGACTGTTAAGGCTGTATGTATTATCCCAGCTAAAATTAAATTCCCCATTAAATAGTAGCAAACAGATAACAAATGATAAGCATGGTTTTACAACATCTCCTGACATGGCTCATGTAAACTATCATCGCCAAGAGCTACCGATGTATTTACACCCATATGTTTTTTTTAACAAAACTACATTTCATAAAGTTATATTTCTTTGAAAGATGGACAGTGGAAAAAACTCAACCGACTTTTGACCGACAATTCAACCATTTAAACAAATCAAAGTACAGTTAATGATATTACTATCCAACTTACGGAAAAGTATAACGTTATATCAAATCAGATTTATGTTATCCTGTCACCAGGCCTCAGTAAGATTTATGTTATCCTGTCACCAGGCCTAACTCTAACCTTTACTACTTTTATAAATCTTTTATATGACTTCGCCGAGATTCGAACCCGCGACCTCCCGCATCTGAGACGGATGCTCTAACCACAGGAGCAGCCACAGGAGCGGTCTCATATATCTTTAATTAAGTATATACATGTACATATGTGTGTCTATGTGTGTGTGTGTGTGTGTGTGTGTGTGTGTTTTCCATTTGTAATATATGCATGTACGCTTGTGCTTGTATATGTATGTAAGTGTATGCATATCTGTATATAGCTATACAGGTTAGACGCATGCCGCCAAGAAAGAAATAATATAATTAAATATGAGTATATTTAGTTTGGTAATTTGTGTGCAATTATGTATTACTATATGTATATGTACTGATTTCCATGAATGTTTGTAATTTATAGATGTACTTTGTTCAGTTATGTACATGTACGTGTTAATTATAGTATGTACTACTACTACTATATAGATTGCTAACAATGTGAATACACGTCTATATCCACACATACATACTGGTACCTTCTATTATTGTTTATAAGTCGAGTCAAAAAGGAAAAAACAACGATCCTGATCTGCCACATAATATTGCGCCTGCAGATAAGGATCTATGATGTATGTTATACTGATTACTCCTAACAACTGCACATACCCAGATTTGATGGCGCACTATGGGACGGCAGATCTGGGTCTGTGCTGTTTTCAGTTGGACTAGTCTTTTAAGCAAGTAAATCGGTATAACTCTCCCCACTTGACTTTCGCTGTTGATCTGTGATCAGACATGACAAAAACATAGCATCGATGAGCCAATCAAAACGGGTATCAGTCTGAATTAACTAAGCTAGTGTCTGTATGTATAGCGTATACAATATGATAGGTCTTCGACAAATTATTTGCTGTTTAAAGAAGAACAAGTTTTGGACTCCAAAGTAATCTTGGTAGAACGTCAATACTGATAAGTACAGCAGCATTACATTACACTCAGACACACCAATGTTGAGCGAAATAATGTACATCACGTGATCCTATGTCAGGATATATGTAGGCTAAATAAAGTTAAAAAGTAATGTATTTTCAATTTGAATCAAAATCAGATATTGAAGGTGAGAATATAATCGTGAATCAGGTGTCCCAGACACTAAGCTGGTAGAGATGTTAATGTAGCCTGATGAAACAGAATCTAGACGGCAAAATTAATTTTGTGTATATGTTATTGTTGAAAACAATACTTCTCAATGGGATTTCTCGTAAAGATTCATTTGACATTGATCCATAATTTCATCTGAAAGAATAACATGTACCCTTCAACGTATATACAAAGCTGATTGCGACACCTATACGTGAACCAAAGACTTCACCGAAAATCC
The DNA here is from genome assembly GCA_028554795.2 of Sinohyriopsis cumingii. Classification (NCBI taxonomy): domain Eukaryota; kingdom Metazoa; phylum Mollusca; class Bivalvia; order Unionida; family Unionidae; genus Sinohyriopsis; species Sinohyriopsis cumingii. The sequence goes on along the minus strand of CM068826.1, from coordinate 119,404,817 downwards.
ATAAGAGAAACGAATAAATAAAGAAACTTTAGTTTGTTGCTCACTTTCAGTTGAGATGCTTTCAAATTTAGGATTTTATTTGTTTGGTTTAAAGAAAAATCGTGCGTATAATCATCCAAAGTATGAACGATTGGACAATAAACTCACAAATTTCCTTTTTCATTTTTGATTAACCACCAGGCCCGTGCTACACTATGAATAACGAAAAGAAACCCACCCAAATATGTTGAACATTGCATAGCAAATAAAATTTATAGCATATGCATGTTTAGCGTTACTTTTATAATAAACAGAATAGTCCTAAAATAGACTATATTATTTATAACAACAACTGTACATTTAACCTTATGTTCTACTGTACTAATATATTTTTACATAGAAAATGAAATTAAATTCCTTAATATATATATATATATATATATATATATATATATATATATATATATATATATATATATATATATATATATATATATATATATAGAGAGAGAGAGAGAGAGAGAGAGAGAGAGAGAGAGAGAGAGAGAGAGAAAGTTCGATGGAAAACATTTTAGATCTAAATATGTCTGGTACAGTTATGAACTTCCTGTTAATTATACGAGTGTAAAGTGCTCCGTGGCAACCATATTGTATTGAGAAGATGAAGAAATCTATTCCTTCAGGGCGCACCAAGTAACTAACATTTGTCTCAACTTAGGCAAATGTAATGTTGATGCATGTGTATTAGATCCGGGGGAACTAGGAATGAAATAAACATTACCACTATGCAGCATGTACAGTCTTGATAACATCAGGGTTGAATATTTACCTGGATAATGTACGCTGTCTCCATGTCATCTTCGCTTTCACTTGGAAAGATGCACATTGTAATTATGTTCTGTACGCTGGTGATTTAATCCATTAAATTGTCCTCTCCCAAGCAATGCAATCTGTTCATATATTTCTTAGAAACGCTAATATCATTTGATTTCGCAGATACAGGTGTTGGGTTGAATATTAATGTCCAACTGCATTAGGGACAACCAGCAAGAACCAAAATTTACAATTGGCTTAAGTCGTGGAAAAACAAGGTTACACTTTCATATCCTTTAAGCACTGGAACTTTGCTACAGTTCGCTTTACAAGTGTCTAAATAACACAAAGCCGTAACTTTACATAATGTATAGAACTATAGTTTGTTTTCAATCTTGTGTTCCATGTCAAATTCAGTGAAATGCGTAAACAGTTCCTTAAAGACAGATGAGTGTGGAAAATTGAATCTTCAAAGATATGAGCGTCCAGAGGACAGTGAATTGATGCCATACAATTCAATCACAAAGATATGAGCGTCCAGAGGACAGTGAATTGACACAATACAATTCAATCACAAAGAATGTTCGGGAAGTCAAAAATTACATCCATTATGCACCATTTAATTAACATTTTAGAAAACTAAACATTGAGCTGTAAGATAAGAACTCTTGCTAGATATATAAAAACATATTGTTATGAGCCATGCACGTACTGTCTGCTGCAGCAGCTGCGAACTGCAGTCAAGTTTACTAATGTTTGTAAACCAACTGACCATTTTAATCATATATTATATTTAAATAATATTGCCATAGAATATAAAACAACCATATATTATATCTATATACTATTGCCATAGAATATAAAACAACCATATATTATATCTATATAATATTGCTATAGAATATAAAACTACCTTATATTATATCTATATAATATTGCCATAGAATATAAAACAACCATATATTATATCTATATAATATTGCCATATAATATAAAACTACCATATATTATATCTATATAATATTGCCATAGAATATAAAACAACATTATATTATATCTATATAATATTGCCATAGAAACAGTCTGAATTGCACTGTAACGTCTGATTTCTTTTAGTATCTTGACTGGGGCTGTAACACGTAATTTACTTTCGTTTTATCATATTTAGATCTCGATATGATCAGCGGAAGGGTAATTATTTAAATATATATTTTTAAAAACAATAATTAAATGAACTTACTAACTGTAATGACTTATAATTCACGTATACTGATACTACACTGCTACTTCCATTAGTAAATACTAATTTAGTCATGCAATATATCCTTTTGCAGGATTGCTAATGTTGTTCATGATATAAATATATCTGAGTGCGAGACTTCAATAATGTTCCGCTTATTGTTTAATTCTTTTCAGTAAATATATTGAATCTTTCGTCTATTCCGAATAAGAGAGAACAGATAGGCTTCACCATAATAGAAAATATATGTATATTATGCACGATCTGTCCAATAACTACGAATCAAAAGTAATCAGGTCGTCTGTAGTCTAATACAAGTATCTCCTCGACCATTACCATCCGACCTCAAATATCCAATGCATACATATCTTGCATGTCTATTTGGTGCAAAAGCTTTATGTACTGATCTGTGCAAGTTTTAGATGCCGAGAAACAATAGCAAACCAATCCATTTGGTCCAGTTATGTTTATACCATTTGTAGTTTGTCGGGTACGAATGTTGTTCCGAACGACAGATGCGCTAATCCTTCTCGCGAATTTCGTTTATTGGGCGTAGAGATCAGCAAACACTCTATAGTGTCATAATACCCTATCTGAACGAAACGTTGTCATTGATGAGTGACCTCTTCTGATCAGTTGAAGCACACTATTGTGGTGTGCTCCATACAGAAAATACAAGGTTGTTGTGCTTGCTAAAAACTCTCCACATTACGTTGTGGTTAACGTCTGTAAAGACTAATAATGTTACCGCCAATTTCTTTTTTTTTTCTTAGAGAAACCATGTATCTTAAAATTTATGTGATTATTTTTATATAAAGTTCTATCTTCAGGTTTTAAAAGAACTTCGAATATTCAAAATGATACATGTCTTTAAAGACTGCGTTGAATTAATATCAGCAAAATGTTGTTCATGTAAGATGCGAAATTTGGTTGGTCAATAGATTATAAAAAAGCCAACCCGCATAAAAAATCACAAAAAAACAGACAAAAACAAAAAACAAAAACAAGAAACGTTTTGAAGTCAGCGCCAACAAAGTTGAATGTACTATAAATATCCTTAAGATACCAATTCACAAAACCATTTCCATTCATTACATACGATTCTATTTCTCCCTTCATTCCGACTTTTGATATCGAGGTTTTGACAGGACGTCAATGAAATCGTAACAGGAAGTGTGCAGTAGTTTTGACTAGGTAAGGGCTCAATTTTTAATGAGTTTTATTGCGGTGGCGTATCTGAAAAGCAATGTTATAGAAAACAAAACCATGTCATTGAATTTATGATACTAAAAGAACCGCTGATTATAGAAAAGTACGGAACGTATATCCGACCTAACGGAAATATAGTCATTTTAATGCTGCGTAACGGGAAGAAACTCAAGAGGGCCAGTGACGTGTTACTAAATAAGGAAGAGTACAATTTAAGTATATTCTATATTATACTGATGTACATTACTATTTCATCAATAGTAAAAGTGTAAGGAGCATTCGCTTAGCTAAGAAGGCAATGTTCACAAAGATTTTCCACCTTGTACCTCGTAACCAGAATAAAATAATTTGACTTTCACAAGTTATTATCGTAACATAAATATTTCCCCATTTAACTCGAATTAGAGTAAGTTAACTTTCTTGATATTTTAGCCGAAATACATGACGGTTGGGATGAGTAGACTCGTGGTTGTCGAAGACGGCAGACATATATTACTCAAGTCCAATCTTCTGTTCTTTTCTTTATCAAGAAGTTTATTTTATTTTTCTACTTCTTCAGTCTTTGTGTAAATCTGTTGGGTAGTCATTTTTGTTTATAAACACTTTTCTAGTCTCTGTGGCAGTATTATATAAGACGTCACTTTGTTTTTAAAGACTTTATTTTACAGCATGAGCGTGATTAAAGGAATTAACGGGTCGAAAATGACATGATGATAAACTTGTAGTGGCTTTACCTAATGACATCAATACTTTAAATAATTCTAACCTTGTCACCTTTGCACAATTAGTCAAATAACTAATGCACTGTGAACGGTCCCACCTGTTCGTGTCACCACAATACCCTGACTAATTCGTAAAGGTTATTATTACACGAAAGGGGGAAATGAATTTCAGTGAAGGTTTACTGAATCAAACAAATACACAAAAGCTCGAGAACATTTTTAA
>CM068826.1:119245631-119395631 GCA_028554795.2 Sinohyriopsis cumingii | reverse complement strand
TGTTTACTTGCAGTCGCGTAGGAACGAGCATAAATCTTTGAAAGTTACAGTTTCATGCTATATACTTTTGAACCCAAGCACGGAACGATGCGGTGTGATTCTCCGCGATCGTTTTCTTCATCTCTTATCAATTCAATAACGACTTGATTCAATTTGCAAATTTCCAATTAACTTGTGTTGTCGTTTTTGTTTTGTACCAAATGCAAACTTTTCAGACAATTTTTAAACTATCGCTTTGCCTTTCTTGAAAAAAAAAATGTTTCCAGATTTCTGATGTAAATTTGGTTCATATGACACTTTTTTCCCCCCACAACCTAGGAACTTGCGAGTGGGATAAAAGTCGTTCAGAGACGCTTCGAGTCATAAGTCTAGAACATATAATTATTTTTCTGACAACTCGGATATTATTGATAGCTGACACGTGCGTGCGAGAGGTTAAATTGGCATGAACGTTGCACTATAAAATGCGAAGAAATATCATTATGTCCGTTGGATTGAAATTTAGCTTTATTCGATTACGTTGCCATCAATTAATTGAATATAGGCAATAAAGAAGATATAATTCAATGAAAAAATCCTGACTGAGCAAGGATTTAAAGGAAATTAATCTAATAGTGTTCCTCCATTGTTCATTGCAGGACAAAAGTGATACCCAAAGGATATGGCCTGTGGAATTTATTACTGGGTGTAATGCATGGGTTGGGTCTAGATGCTATAGCAAAGGGGTTGACTGACAGTCCAGAACTGTTACCCAAAACTGGAACTTTAGCAATATAATTGGATACTGGATAGTGAGCCTGTTTTGACAAAATATATTCGTGAACTAAAGCAACCTTTATTTCAAATTAATTTGTAAAACTTAGTTGAATATCACGTGTCCATTTATATGTGACATTAAATTATGGCAGTAGCATAAAAACATAATGGAGAATTGTGTTTCAAAAGAATAACGATGATGAAGCAAATAACGAAGCAAGCAAGCAACCGAAATATGTAGTTAGGTACCCATTTTAAAAGAATACTAAGCTCTGGTACAGAACTGTATACTTCCGTATGCACTTGATGTCTGACATATTGGTAATCAGTAAACTACGATTATCCTAAGAAAAGCCGTCTCTATTGAATTTTACTAAAATGGACACGTAACACTGAGAGAATCTTGTTGACAAATGGAACGGTTTCTCAGAATTTAGCAAAAGAGCTGAGAAAAATGTTCTGTTTTAAATTTTATGATTTGCTTCCTCAGAGAGAAATTGAAGTTTGACAACCATTCCACCTTCGTACAATCATATGGCATCGATACAAATTAATACAAACTATACCCTGCCAAAAAGTATATATTTCCACCTAGATTAATAGGAAAAACCTGAATTTTCTCCCAAAAGATGATCCACAGTTTTGTTTTACATATGAAATTACATTGACCTGCCAAGCTTGATCTGAACGTTCCCTGTAGCATATATCTGACACTTATTAGCATCCTGGCTAAATTGATAGAGTACGAAAGGTTTGGAACTCGTAGGCGAAGCTAGTAGGTTTTAAACTATATTGAAGTGGCAATGCAAAAGTCTTCTTACAGAAGACCGTTAATGATTATTATTCTTATAATATTAGTTACGCGTTGCATAAATTACGTACCAAATAATCACCGAATGCATTTTCCATAAAAAAATTGCATGCATTTAATCAATTGTTTCAGCACTGGTGTATGCGTATAGCTGACGCAACAAAATATCAAGCTTTCAATTAGCTAACACTGACTCAGTTATGAAAGCATGTGAATATTATATTCTAACAGTTTCTAGATATTGATTTTATATTTATATTAATATATGTTTAATAATTTTTCGCCTAGATAATTATTTATAGAATGCATTTCATTTTTAAAATGAAGTTTCTCTACGCAATGTGTCGCAGCCAAAATAAACATATTGATCATTTTCAGAAACTACAATATTGATATTGATATTGAAGTTAAGATATATCCTCTGTGTCGACTCTCCGTTTTCTCTGTTCTAACTAGAAAAGGTATGCGTGTCTATAGCGCAGGCACTAGGGAATGATTAGAGTGTCCAATAAATTGTGGTCGTGTGATTTCGATTTTTTAACAATTTTTCAGTCATATCGTTACGATGTCTGCAGTGTGGCAGATTATAGTTATGTCTAGCACTGGGGCCTCATGCCGCAGACATGTAGCATCATGTCTTACCCAGTCACATTTTCCTGACACCAGGCCAACCAGTCAGCCCTAACACTAACCTCTTAAGGCTAAGCGCAAGCGAGGCAGCTGTTAGTACCATTTTTAAAAGTCTTTGGTATGACTTGACCGGGGATAGAACCCATGACCTCCCGCAACCGAGGCGGACAGTAGTGAGGGGGGAGAGATTAGCGTCAATGGGAATTATCAGTACAGAAAACCCCTGGGTCAGATTAGCGTCAAGGGAAATTTAACATGGAGAAAAATCGTGGGTCAGATTAGCGTCAAGGGAAATTTAACATGGAGAAAAATCGTGGGACAGTTTAGCGTCAAAGGAATTTAAACAGGGTGGGACTTTATAGCGTCAAGGGAAATTGAACATGGGATTTTTTTTTTAAAAAAAAATAAAAAAGGGGTAGGCAATTGAAAAGTCATTCTTTTTTCGAGAAATATGGCTGGCCCTGAAAAGGGCCTTTGGGTTTTCTTCTTCTGCTTCTAATTTCTTCTTTTTCTCCACCAAGTTCTTATTTTATCTCCTACACTCTTTCTCTTCTTTTCTTTCTTTTTTTTTCTCCTGCTCTTCTTTCTTCTTCTCTTCCTCTCCTTCTTTCTTCCTCTTCTCATTTTCTTCTTCTTGTTCAATTTTTTCGTTCCATTTGCTTATTCTTATTCTTTCCTCTTCATCCTCCTTCTCCTCCTTTATCTCTTTCATGACACCACTAATCTTGTCCTTTACCTTTTTTAAGTTATTAATTTCCATCTTTACACGATGGGGACTATAGGAATAATGGTCTTCAACGAGTTTTATTAACATCTACTCCATCATTCCTAAGTTGTCTAAAACGTCTTGCAATGTTTGTATTTTGTCCATTTGGTTAGAAGCCATCTTCTTTGTAGAATGGTTTGAACGACGAATACTGTGGGTTCTTATGGTGAAAGCGCGGACGTGAAGGAAAACATCCCCCTAAAAACATAAAATTGATCTTACCTAGATCATAACCAAAGAAACAACAACGCGCGGACGTGAAGGAAAACATCCCCCTACTTTTCTCATTTCATATAATAAAACCCAAACTATACTCTCCACCTACGCTAAGAAACCCATAATCTACTATTCACACCAACTTACGTGAACGGTTACAAACACAAACTCACAAACACATATCCTCACACAATGAAAAAAAGAGTTAGTGTTTATATTCACACTACTCTATCTACACACATTGGCAAATCGATCGTTCGTTCGTTAGTTGGATTATAGTGGTTTTCGTTCTTTTGAACATGTACCACTTTTTTATTCACGCACTGCGTGATTTTTAATTACTCCTGGGGGAAGGAAAAGGAGCCTCATCCCCCAGGCTTTTATGTACTCAAAGAGTACTTTTTAATTTAGCCACTCAGGTGTAGGACTAACTAGTCCTTAACAACCTGACTGAAAGGCTAATAGACATGAGTGAGAATAGTCACACCACACACTCGTGTTTCTTAGTTGGATTGAAATGCCCCAGGTGTCAAACCAAGCAGTATGTGACTCCCGCCACGATTGGTCGGCAGCGATGACGTCACATTAGGACATTGTGGCATTGACGAAGTGGCCCGCTTTTTTGATATCATCAATTGCCTTTCCCAGTTCCATATTCCGGTAGACAGAGCCTTCCTTTTTTCCACTCTGTTTAGGTGGTGCAGGTTCATCAGCTTCATCGCCGCTGGATGATGATACTTCCAGGGCCGCTATTTCGATCGTTATTTCTTTTCTAGAGTATTGGGTAGCCCTGAAAAGGGCTGTTTTTTGAACTCCAGATGCACCTATCTAATGGTTGCACCTTCCTGGCCTCGCGCCACAAACGCATCTTCTTCCCCAGTCTTCTTTCACCTTTCTTCTTGGGAGTGCAGAGGCAGGATATGTGGCTTCAGAATCCCAATTTTCGGTTTCTGGGATTCTGAAATTTCTTCTTCTCTCCTTTTCCTCCTCCTCCTCTTCTTTGTTTCTTCTCTCCTCCTCTTCTTTTCTTCTTCTTTCCTCCTCCTCCTCTTTCATTCTTGCTTCTTCGACAATGGCCTCCGCGGCCAGTTCATTTAGTATGCGCCTGGCATATTCCAGGTGCATCTGGAGTTCTAACAGTTTCACTATTCTGCTATTCATTCTTCTGGTGTTGATCAATCAACAAGGGTAGATAGACTGCCGAGCGAGTTTCAATTTATACTGAAAGCGCGGACGTGATGGAAAACATCCCCCTAAAAACATAAAATTGATCTTACCTAGATCATAACCAAAAAACAACAACGCGCGGACCTAAAAGAAACACTCACTCACTTTTTATGCTACCCATCACTATTTTAAATTTTTTTTATAAATCACTTCAATAGACTATCCACATACGCAAAGCAATCCAATCTAACCCCAAATATACACCTCAAACACCAAAAAAACATTATTTTAATCTACTATTCACACCAACTTACTTTAGCACTTACAAACACAAACACACAAACACATACCCTCACATTTTTTAAAAAAAGAGTTAGTGTTTATATTCACACTACTCTACCTACACACATTGGCAAATTAATAGTTATTTCTTTTCTAGAGTATTGGGTAGCCCTGAAAAGGGCTGTTTTTTTTTTGTTTGCTATGGCATTCTTTTTTTAGTTTCTAAGAATGCGATGTCCTCTGAGGATAGACTTTCTGGCGATAGGTCTGCTTCTTCGGAAAGAGAAGAAGAACTCTTTGGTGTCGATACGACAATCGACAAATCCTCTGTCAGCTTCAGGTTCCTGCTGCTGCTGCTGCTGCTGTCTCTGAAGTCTGTACTTCTCTGTCCATTCTTCTTTTTCCCTGTTCACTTCTTCTCTGAAGAGCTCTTCTATTAAGTCTTCAGTGATTTTTAACATTCTCACATTCTCTATTTCTTCTGGCTTCGGTATCAGACTGTGTCTGACCCTATGCAAATTCACGTAGGCGTCGTTGAGCTTAGCTAGTTTGGAGCACATCTTCGTAGGAGGATGAGTCGACAATGGATGGTTAGACTGGAAACAACCCCGGTTCTTAAAGTCAAAGCGCGGACGTGAAGGAAAACATCCCCCACACGGTTTTCGAGTCGCAACGTTCAATGAGTGTCATGAGAGGGATAGTAAGAAATCAAAGAGCATCAATCCAACATTCTTATAGCTAAACAAAAGACAAAGGCATTTTTTTTCTAAACACAACATTTTTTATTCAAAAATCACTTAACACTAAACAACAACATTTCTAACATTTTTTAACAATAATCCAACACTATAACATCAAACAATTTTTTTCAAATCACAAACATTTTTTTCTCAATGGACAATCTACTTTGAACAGGGCTGACAACGTTGTGAATGAAATTGTGATTTCCACTGTTGGAAATCATTAGGCCATTGATGGACACTACGTTTCCTAGCTTGAGACAAAAGATAAGCATAATGGTCACAAAACCATCGATTTACTTTCACATCGTTTCTAGCAGAAGAACGAGGATCAAAATGAGTCACTAAATGTTCTAAGGAATAGCCCAGGCTGCGATGATGCAGAAAATACACACAGTACTGTCCACACACCAAGGAATCTGTGCCTTGTAATTTCACGTTATTGAATCGGGTGGTTTGAGCATTTCTTCTCATAAAGTCAATGATATCGTCTTCCAAAGGGGGCAATCCGTACGAATCGAAATATTCCACACATCCTTCTTGAGGAAAGTAAACGGCTACCCAGTGGGTTCCTGGGAGATGACTGTCGTCCGTGTTGATCACGTAAGCTTGATGGTCTTGATGTTTGCGATGAGGGAGTTCATCTTTAGCACAGACGACAGGATTCCAAGAAGCCGTATACGAACTGTGGTTCAAAAGGTAATAAAGTTCCCAGGTATCCATTGATTTGTGTGCTTTTTTTCTTCTTCTTCACAGGTAATAATACGTCGTCAATTCGATCCTGACTTTTTGCTTGAAAATGTCTGACGAATAAACGGTTATTCGTTCTGTTTCCTCACTCTGATTCAGGAGAGCTTCGATACGATGGATCTCTTGAGTGGTTAATGGTGGACAAGAATGTTCACGCAAGTCTTTATACCACTGATGCAACACGTCTTTGTCCGAGATGAGACTCCAAGCTTCGTCCAGATACTCGTCCAATTTTTCTTCTTGACTCAACATCAGGCATTTATCGTGTTGAATTTGACTGGGATGATCGTTTTGACATCCATAGCAATTTTTCTTGATCAATCCCGTCATTTTTTCCACCAAGTGTTTGGCAAAACAGGAGACTAAATGGGCTTCTTGTTCTGGCCATCTCGACTTCATCATGATCACTTCTTCTCCTTCCACGGTCTCTTCACATTTCATGTCCAAAGTTTCTCCACTAGGTAAAGAGGGATAACAGTCTTCCATGGCTTCTAATAATCTAGAATGACTTCTCTCAAAATGTTGATTTCTATGGTATTATCGAATTCGGCATACAGGATGACGTTCACTGTTGCTGGTAGTTCTTTTACAAACTGAAGTTCCACACGAATCTGGCCAGATTTTATAGGGTGGAAATGTCCCTCGTCGCTGCCTTGGTCTCCTAGCCTCCTGCATAATCCTCATACTCAATGCCGTGACTGGTGTTGGTTCCTAACTGGCCGGTGGCTTCGTACAGGGACAAGTACGATCTCAAGTAATTCATTTTTTTGGGATCAAAGTCAGGTTCGAAAGGTCGGGTACACAAGGTCTTGCCATCGCGACTGACTTCGATTTTCTTCACGTTGAAGTGTTGAAAGTTGAAAGGATTTTCATCGAAGGCTCCGTTGAAGGCTGAATTCGAGACCATACCAAGGATTAAACGCTTGGGTAACTGTCCTTGAAACAGATGATCTTCGATCATAGAATGCTGTCCCTTGGGAATGGTGAACGTTTTCACTTCCACACGTCGGATGGGATACTTGGCAGTCGTTCTGCTCAACGTTTGACTGATTTCGTTTCCCACTTTGGGTAACACTTCCACGCGTCGTACGTAGAGTTTGGCCTCTTCGATTTTGCTTTTAGGAGCCTTAGCAGATTCAGCCTGCAAATGGAAAGCGGTACTGCTACGATTCAGTCTCAAGCGAACATTCACCCCGTTCAGCAAATATTTCTCTTGCAACCACATGTCCAAATGCAAACGATCCATCAGTTCTAAACTCCTCTTGTCTAAGATTTTGCTTTCTCTTGCCTCAAAGCCGGAATTGCTTCCATCCAATTTGTAGAACTTGCCCGCTTCGTCAGGTACCCACAGCACACAGGCATTGAGATGAGTATCCTTGGCATCTATTCCGTACGTCAAGAGATTTTCCAGGTAGGCACGGTAAGGGTATGTATCCATGCTGCTGCTGACTAGTTTGTTATTCAAGTACAAATCCACTGAGCTGAACAAGGAATGCATGAAATTGTTGACGGGAGCTATTTCCTCAGTGTCCTCTACTGGACCATTATCCTTATCTAGAACTTGGACTTTCAAGTACAAGTAACTGCTATTCAGATCGATGTAATCTTCGGGCTGTCCCTTGATTTCAAACTCGATGGGAGCGGAATCGGTCAATGAGGAGACGGGATGAAATTCCACCCACTGAGATTCTTGCATGGTCATCATGGTGGGGGGCATGGCAAACAGATCCAGTTCCGTCTTGGAACAAGCGCAAGACTCTCGGTGCATCATTTTTTTTTCTGTGTTTCAATAATCGAAAACGTCTAAGTCTCGAACGGTTCTTCTTTTCTTGGCCTTTCTCGCTTGAAGTCTAGTGAAAGGGTGTTTTCTTCGTCGTCGTCTCTTTCTACCTTGTCCTTGCTGAATGCCTGACTCGGTAGCGTGCAGGGCATTTATAGGTGTGTCTCGTCGGCCTAAAATGTCTTTACCCGTTTGCAGCAAGACATTTTTGCCTGCCCTCATGAAGGCTTCTTTAGGGTTTTGTTTGTCGATGATGACATTTTGGAGAAATTCTTTGCCTTGTGTCAGTGCCGCATCTTTCAAGGCGTGCAATCCGCGTGTCACCATCGGTTTCAACACCGGGGCCACCGAACGAAAGGCCGATTTTAACATGTCTCCTAAACCGTGTCCTCGCTGTCGTACAACCCCTCGGTACACTGGATACATGACTTACTTAAGAATCGTGAGAGGACCGTTTTCGAAAATGGAGTTTCATCGTGACTTTTCCTTTGGTGCATGGAATATTTTGTCCCAAATCTCCTTTTATAGTAATGTTGACCGTGTCCAAATACGACTTGCTGACCGGTAAATAGTGAGGATGGACAAATTCGCGGTGGACGTGGTAAGTGTTTCCACCTTCCTCGTCAGCGTTCGTGGCAGAATCCACTTTGAAAGGAATGACACGCAGTAACGGCACGGAGGTGTGTCCCACCACGTTGTACTCCACCACATCGGAGTACACAAAGATCAAATTCAGTCCTTGGTTCAGTTCTACCGGGGTACGAAAATACTTGGCAAAAGTCTCGTTGTCGTAAATGCCTGATGATTTGGGTTTTTGTTCTGCTTTCTTCCTCAGCTCCATGTCACCGCCCAACATGTCAAACAATTCAGGACAAAATACAATGGTCACGATTTTACTCCGCTCAAATTTCATCAAGAAGCGACGAGCTACTTTGTGGTACTCCATGGTGACACTTTTGTTCTTGACAATCTCAAAAGCTTTCCCAAACACGCCATTAAACCTGGAGGCTATGGCGCTGACCAAATGATGACCACTAAAATAATAGCCTGCGGGAATGAACAAGTGGTAGGTCCACGTTTTAAGGCTTTCATTATAGGTTTTCTTGTCAGATATGGTGGTTCTCTTATCCAACTCCTGTTGCAATTGCTCGTCATGAACTTCCACATCAAAAAAATTTTGATTGGGAAGGACATTGAGAACTTGGGTCGGGTGAATCATTTCTACTAAAGCCACTTCCCAATGGGCTTCGTGATCTAAGGGGATGGCCTGAGATAATTTGGCCGTGTAACAGCACAACGTGTTGTTGGGAAACACCTCCATGGAACTGTCACTGGGTAAGGTTAAGTAAAATTGGTTTTCGTGACTCATAATTCCAGAGTTCTGTGGCTGTCCGAGGGTATATTACTGGACGTCAGAGGCGTGTCTCCGCCCAAAATGGGGTTCTGGTTGTTGTTGGAGTGGTAACTGGCACTGGCACTGGACACAAGGTTTCCGTTCGAGGAGAATTTCAGGGAGGGATTGGGAAGCAGGTAACCGATGCAACTGCTCAATAAAATGGTCCACAATTGTTTGTCTCCTTGTTGCAAACTCAAATTGGCGATGGCTGCCCCGATGACACAATACACCACGAAGATTTGGCAGAAAAAGACGATTTGCGTTTTAGGCACACGTTCTCCACACCACACCCACAAAGATTGTTTTTGTAAATCTTGCACAGAAGAACTGGGTGAAGGAGGAGTGGTCGACGTAGCTGCGTCTGATGTGTGAAAGGGCATGATGGTCACTTCTTTTTATAGTCGATGACTTGCGAAGCGTCGATCCAAGAATCGAAACTGGGTGGATATCCTTTCCAACGTACTTTGACTTCTTTGACACGTCGTTTGCCCACTTTACGGGTTCTGCGTTCGAGAATGCTTTCGATGTCGTACACGTCGTCTTCTTTTTTGGTGACACGTTGTAACTCGGGCAAATAAAACGTTCCTTTGAGCACTTCTCCGTTCATGTCTTCCAATTTATAGACGGCAGGATGACGGCCATGCACTCGTCCAGTGACGCGAAACAATTCGGTCGTCCAGTTAGGTAAGTAACCTTTGTCGAAAGTGCGTTTGGTTTTACCAATGCGCACCCAATCTCCTACGGCCAACTCTCCACTTTTCTTGGGGACAGCCCTCGTCGGGGACGTACCAAACAGGCGCTCAAACACCAGTACTTCGTTGTCGGGAGTCACGTCTTGCGGGGCACGTCCGATGCTTCGATGGTAAGATTGGTTGTATGCTTGCACCAGGTGCGGTAAGATGTCGATGTACTTCAGAGTGTGGTGATGCGTAAAATATTTCCACATGCGTTCTTTCAAAGTGCGTTGAAAACGTTCCACGATGTTGGCTTTGGTTTCGGGATTCTCCGTGGTAAAAAAATGAATGTCACGTTTCTTTAATTCTTTTTGGAAAGCTTGGTTCAGAAATTCGGTGCCTTTGTCCGTTTGCCATCGAAGAGGGTGACGACCACTTTGTTTCAACACTCGTTGCAGGGCTCGCACTAACTCGCTGCTCGATTTGGAAGTCAAGGGCACGACCCAGGCAAATTTGGAAAAGACGTCGATGACACAAAACAAATATTTGTAGCCACGATTGTAGCTGGCCAAATGAGAGACATCGGCTAAATCGGCTTGCCATTGATGATCGATGCCTTCCACTCGGGTGCGACTTCTGGCAAACTTGCGTCGAATGGGTTTGTGCAAAGTGTAGGTAGCTTGTTCTTGTAACCATCGTTGCACTTGAGGTAAACGGAGACTTTTCAGTCGCGTTTTGGCAGCACGATACAGTTTTTGAACTCCTGCGTAACCTGCAGGATGCGAGGGATCGTAGTAAATGCTGACTAAGACGTTTTCCATTTTTTATTATTTTTGTGTTAGTTGGTGTGTTAATAAGACACCTACTCTTGGAAGAGGCTACTCTTTTTCTCTTGGGGTATTTTCTTGGATTGCAAATGCTTTGTTTCATCTAAAGCTTTCTGGTGAAAGAGTTGCATTCGTTGCAAGAGTTGACCGTACTTTTGCGATTTCTCTGTTTCGGACAAATCTTGGCGATCCATCAAGGACTGCAATTTGTGTTGTAACTGGGACATCTCGCTCAAATTGGGATTGGGAGGTAAATGCGGGGTGCGTTGTTCTTGCCAACGATGGTATTCCATCCATCGTTTGTAAGGCACTAAAGCTAGTTTTCGTCCTTCCATGGGGTTGTCAGGGGTCGATTCTGAGATTTTGGGACTTCCGAAGGCCTTTTTATCTTGCTCCCACCAGTCCTCCCAACATGGTTCCCAAGACTCCTTTCAGTAAGGGGCCTAACAAGAGAGGCAAAATGCTTCCACGTTGGACCAACATCTTCTTCTTTTGACGAATGGGAATTTTCTTTTGAACCATTTGGCGAAGAACGTGACGATGTTTGCCTAAGCATTGTTTCTGGTGTTTGGACAAAGGGATCGTGCCTTTCAAGACGTTCAAACAACATTCGCACACGGTATCGATGACCTCTTTGGAGGCCGATTGAATGAGTTTTTTTCGTAGGGGTGGAGAAGCTTTGGATAGGACAGATAACATGTCCCCATGTTTGACTAAACGTGGAGGCAATCCTTTCCTTTTGTTTCCTTGGGGTTTTCTGGAGGGTGACATCTTTGCTTGTGGGTTCCGGGACATTCACCAAACAGACACTAACGTCGATGACTTAACACACACCCTTTTATCTTTTTTGGGACTATCGCTTTGTCATAAAGGTGACAATGTTTTTCCCAAAATCGCCAAGGAATCCTCCCCTTTGTTGACGCCCCTTTTTCTTGGAACGACTGTGTCTTTTCTTAGGGTAATGTCGATGCTTGGCTAAGCGCTTTGTCGGATGACGCGTCTGCCTTTGTCTCTTTCTTTTTTGGCTTCTTGGAGGTGACATCTTTTACAAGTTCACTGATACCCCTACTTGGTCACAGGCCTTTTTTATACTGGAACGCGTCGCCACTGATTGTCTTTACGTCGTATTAGTTTGAGGACAGGCATGACACGTCGTGCAGGGGTACATAACGGACTAAATCGAGCCAGTTCTTGCTTGGACAAATCCAGTAAACTTTGTAACATGCCCGATCTTTCATGGACTTTGATTTTGGGAGAAGGTACTTTGTGAGCAGCAGCCACTGCCGCTAAATGGGAGGGTCCTTCCACTGGGGAAGTTCTTTTGGGGGTCATCAACGGAGAAGTTCTTGGTGTGATCAACGTCTCCAAGTACTCTTCAGTTCTGGGTGTCATTAACGGTGAAGTGGATAAACGTGAGGCTGCCGGAGACGCAGTCACCGCTGTGGCAGGTCGTGGTTTGCGAGTGTAAGGTTGCGTCCTGGCCGAAGTGCCTCTCTTGCGACTAGTTTTCTTCTGTGGACTTTTCTTTTTCTGGGGACTTTTTTTCTGTTTCTTTTTCTGGGGGCTTCTTTTCTTTTTACGGGGTGGTGGTGGTGTCTGGTCAGAGGAGGGTCCTGCCACTGGAGAAATTCTCCTTGGGGACCTGGTCTTTTTCTTTTTCTTCTTGGGGCTTCGTTGGACTTTTGTCTTGGGGATAACTTTGGGGGCATTAGGATCCCATCTTAAGAGAGAGCGAATGATGACCCCTCCTAGAGTACCGCTCCCTCCAGGTTTCAAAATGATTTGTTTTTTGGTTTGAGTGTCGATGCGGGGATCGGCCAGTTGGACCAAAGCGGCTTTGTTTCGATCGAAAAAGCGTTTGGTTTGATGAGGAATCTGAATGATTCCTTGGAGTAATTGACGTGCCGTCACCGTGAACCATCGTAAGACTTCTTTGAGACTAGCTTCTAAGACACGGGCTCGTGTTTGTGGATTTTTTTCTCGACTGATGCCATACAAGGCACGAATCAATTTGACGGGAAGATGCGACTGAAGGGACGTCATGTTCGCATTGTGAGTGAGACAGACGAAAAAGGGTCTGAGGTTTTTATAGATTTTTTATGGGGAGTGAAATGAAGTCGAGGACGGAGACGTGTACAGGACAGGCCGTCCGTCTTGGCACCAGTGGTGAAACAAGTGGGTACGAAATCGCAAATCCTCGGGAGTCGTAGGTTTCAAATCGACGAGTAAATAGGCGTGTGGAGTTTGAGTGGCATCGTCGTACGCCTGAGTCAGCCAAGGCGTTCCTAACTGTTTGGCTAAGTCTTGCACTTGCGATTTATCTCGAGGGCTTTTAAACAAGACCACGTAATGCGCATTGAGACTGATGGTGCGATGGGCTTTACTTTGTTGAAACAAATTTTGGGTGATGTAAACGACACTGGCATTACGGTGATGCCCTTTGCGCGTGAACCACAGTTTAATTTCTTCTTCGTCTTCTCCTAACATGTCGTCGAAAATGACCAAATGGGTTTGACGAGAGTCAGAGACGATGCCGTCGTCTTCTTTAGGAATGCCTTCCACAAACACGATGGAATCGCCTTGACTTTCTCGCAAGAGGCTGTACGCCGATTGCCACTCTTTGTAACACCACACGATCCGCTGAGGTGGCCGATCGATCAAATGATGTTTATGTTCGATCAAACGTTTGACGAATTCGGTTTTGCCTGAACCGCTAGGTCCAGCAATGAGCATGTTAAAGGGATGGCGAAGATACAAAGCCTCCCAACTGGCACGATCTAAGTGTTCGTCGATGACTTTGACAGTAGAGGAAGAGGGAGCAGAGACAGCAGAGGTAGCCATTGTGTGAGAAATGTCACTTGTGACACGAAAAACAAACAAGACAAGAGTTTATATACTTTTTCAGAACACGTTTATTGAATGTTTTTTTTTTCAAACATGAATACGAAAGACAAAAATACATAAAAGCCAAAGACTTAACTACAAGAATAAAAGGCACATGATAACTATGAACGTGGAATAAACACAGGTGTCTGTACAACATGTTTTGGGTAATGTTCTAACCAGTTCTATAGTAGGGGGTAAGGTCACACAAGTGTCCTCCCGAAAGGGTCTTTCAGGCCTGTCCACGACAGTCCTGTCCTGGGTGACGGGTTCTTCTGGCACCGTCACTAACACGGGTTGAAAAGTAACTTTTTTCCTTGAACAACTCTCGTGCATACTGGGCCACTTCTTGGGTCCAAGCCTCAAAACCCCATTCTTTCCAGGCACGGACATCTGTCCAATGGGGATGTAAGTCGCAAGCTACACACACATCGTCATACACGTCTTGGGTAGCTAAAAGTTGACGAATCTTTTTTTCCCGTAGAGGTCGAGAAGTATCCAGATAAAACCGCAAGGCTTTGAGCAAAAGGAGTTTTTCGTGACCATTTAAGGCCATTGAGGTGGTAAGTACTGATCATAAAGAGTCCACAAAGAATCGGCTGGTAAACGAAATCCCAGAAAACAAGTCACTAAGACACACACCACTTGTCGTCCCAAATTGAATGGATAAAATTCTTGTAATAATTGATGGTAATGATCCACGGTTTGAATATGGTCATTGAGTACCTTCCACGGAATCTGTTGGATGACATGTGACATAAACCGTGCCATGGCAGCCTGTTTTTATATTCTCTTTTTTTCGGATGCAATACACGTACTTTCTAGCCAGAGATCTTCGTTCTCCAGTAGGGAATCTAAATCTTGCATACTGTAACCGAAACGTCAGAGTTCGTTTAGGTGTTTCCTCTTCCTCTAAGTAGATTCCACGTAAAATATGTTTGTAATCCTTTAACTTGTCTTCCTCAATGCGTTGCACTAGGTGAATCTCGAAGTAACCATAATTATGAACATGTCGATCATTAGCGACCTCAAAGTTTTGAACAATGTCTGACCATTGAAAGAATTTCTGACGAATCAGTTCTCTTATACCATTCAGGTACCAGTGGTTAAAGATCTGGTGACGTAACGGATGCAATTGTTCTTTACGTTTCACTTGTATTTTCACCAGCTCTCGGTAAATCCTTTCTCTCAACTCCTCAGGCAAGCCCAAAATGTTCTCTTGTAAAGTATCCATAAGTATATACACTGTTTTTGGAATCGTTGGGTGGTGGCCAATAGCCTCGTTTAACTTTGTGCCTAATGTAATATCCACTCATAATCAGTCTTCTTGTACTTTGGAACAGAGCATAATTTAAAAACGGTTCAATAACTTCGAGTTTGCGTTCCACTTGTATTTTGACCAGCTCTCGGTAAATCCTTTCTCTCAATTCCACAGGCAAAGCACGAATGTTCTCTTGTAAAGTATTCATGAATAGGTCAGTCCGTACAATTCACAAAAGTAATCCACATAGTGAGTAATTTCTGACCACTGCCATTCAGGGTAACGTCCAAGAATGTCACTGAACTCTTTTGATGTAAACGGTCTAAAGCGTTATAATAGGATGAATGCACCCTTGACCCAAAGAAATCTAACACACTGGTTGACTTTTTTCACTTTCCTCTTATGAATTTCTCGACACAAAAGTTCTACAGTGACCCATTGAGATTTCACTCTGGCAAACCCCTGCCAAACTTCTTTGTAAATCTTCTCTTGCAGTTCTTTAGGCAATGATTCAATATCGTTTTTGAAATGAAGTTTAAATACTGGTCTCGGTGATGTCCAACATTTGACTCGTAGCCGATCTGGTTTCTTCTTCGTCAACGACATGGTAAGTTACTTTAATGTCTCGGTCCCACTAAGGGTAAGTAATGACAATTCGGTGACCATCGAGCATGTTCTACGTAGGCCGAATCTTGCGGTTCCCAATGGTGAAGTCACACACCGCAACTGAAGCACTTGACTTTATCTCCTTCGCCCAAGTAGAAAAATCCGGCTCTGGCTAATTCTTCGGGGGTCGGTCCTCCCAGATACTTTGGCCATTTTCCTTTGAACGATTGAAGACGATTTTCAAAGTCGCAGTATTCCGACAAACGCACAGGAAACGAATATTCGTTTTTCACAGGTTCGTTTCGATGAGGGTTGGGTGACATGAACAGGAGTTTGCTCAGGGCTGGATGACATCCGTAGGGGGGTAGACGTGAAGGTGAACATTCCCCTTTAAAACGAAGCCCAGTAAAGTGTCCAAGAGGACGAGCGGCATCACTTTCGCATCCCACAGGTTTGACACGCACAGCATCACTTTCCATGATAGGGGTAGGGACACTAAAGCTCCCATGATGCTTTACGGCATCGCTCAGGTCACAAGGTACAGCATCGTACACATCGCAAGGCTCACAATCGCACTCGTCTGCAAACTCCGTTACGCAATTACAATGGTAACCACATGGACAATCGCAGTTTCCTTCCGGACATTTTCCGTCGCAATGCCTGGGTCTTATCCCTCCAGTATTAGTCACACTAGAGGAAGATACAACTTTTTTACAATCCCCAAACTGGAACGATGTCTCTTTCAAAGTATTCATCTTGTTCGCTCGGTCTTGGTAGTCCCAATGAACTATCGATCTTGCCTAGGGTTCTTTTTTATATACAGACCAATACCGACGTGACCGTACGGTAAGGTGAAATGATTGGGAAGTCGAACTCGCTTCTGGTACACGATTTGATAGACTTTTTCCAAGGGCCGACTGACGATGTGATGAGTGGGTAAACGTACAATCTTGTTCGGTTGATAGGTGGTCACTTTAAAGTTTCCATCCTCTCCCGATTGCAAGGCTTCTTTCAATACCCCAAAATTGACCACTCGACTGGTACGATAATTCAGAGTCAGTCCTTTCACTTTGCACGTCGTGTGCACTTCTCCTTGTTTGTCACGGTATTCGTAGCCGTAATTTTTGGGACCGCCACTGAGGAAACTTAGAATCTTGTCGTCGGGATGCTCGTCTGTCCAGGCTCCTAAACGGTCTCCTTCGATGTTAGGGTGATGTTGAATCGGGTGATGGATGTAAATGCAACTGTCCGTGTCAAAGTACAGGACGCGTTCCCCTAACAGTTCTAAAGCTTCGTACAATTTTAAGCGAGCATGAGCTGTCACGTAAGCCGCAATGATGACATTTCCAAAAGGGTCGTCTTGTACAAAGTCCAGATCTTCTTCGTAATTGACCAAGATCAAATCCTCTCGAACGACGTCCACGTGTTTCATGTATTTGGTTTTGTCGTGAATCATCTGGAAGTAGCGGGAAGGTTCTGTCAAATATTCCGTCTTGGGTAAACACGGTCGTTGTGTCATTTTACCCCACAAGCCTTCGTTTTTCTCGATGTGGTCTAAAGTGATGCCTTCTTGTTCGTAGTATTTCTCTTTGAATTGTATTTGGTCTTCGGGAGTGTGACACCAGGAAGGATAGCCGCTGGCTTCTTGTTTCAGTTTCAAAAAGGCATCCACGTAGTCGGCGAAAATGCCTTTCTGACTGGGATCACCCTTGTGGTATTGTTGTGTCTTGGGAAAGTGGCAAATTTCGTACACTTCTAACAGTTGGTATCCCATGTCCAGAGCTTTGAACAATTCTACGCTGACCCAGGTTCCCGTCAAGGCACGTTCTTCCTGGGTGTGCTGACAAGGTTGGTCTTGGTTGCACGTTTCGGCACAAGTACGGCACAAGGGAAACATCAGTTTGCCTTGACAATGGTGAGGTAAGACGGGATGGTATAGGTTCGTGGGAGGCAAAACTTTGCACTTGATCAAGCCTTCGTATTGTCGAATGTTTTTCAGGTCGACGTGTTCCGTCAGCAATTGTGGGTGCCCTACAGGAAAGCGACAATATTTGCACACGTAGGGATACAGCGAACACACGTCCAAGTATTTGATTTCTTCTCCTTTCTCTTCGTCGGCTTGGTACAGCAAACAGGTGGCATTGGTCCTTCCTCCGTACAAACTATCCCTCGGGTTCAGCGGGTCCATGAACTGGTAACTTTCCACGAGGCGTTTAAACTCGGGATCGGTTTTCATACGGTGATCGTACTCGTGTTCCCACATTTCCACCACTTGGTATCCTTCCTGTTCTAACTTTAGGCGCCGCTGACAAGTGTCCTGGTACAAGTCTTCCATGGTCCGTTGTAAAAACTGATTTTTAGTGTCACGGTCAGGGTAACAGACGGGACATCCGTGAAATAAGCAACCGTTAAACTCGTACACGATCTTGGGGTTTTCTAAGTCCCAGCCATCCACCGAATACGTTCCGATGGTCTTTTCGCCCCCTCCGTTGCGGGCATGCTGAATCCACTTGTCTTCCTTGTCGCACAAGTAATGTAACCAACGTAGGGCTTTGATCGACTATTGACGTTTGACAAAGTGGGTCGTTTGAGGACTGATGACAGCCACGGTGTTTTCAGGCATGAATCGTTGTCGATACACTAAGGAACACGCTTTGGCAATGGTGCAAGCTTCTTTCAAAGGATCGACCCCTCCGTGTTCCATGAACAGTTCTCGAAATTTTCCACAGCAACGCCGTAAAATGTCCACGTCGGAACGACAATACTTTAACATTTCTTCTTGAAAGTCGAAAGGGTCCAAGGCGTGAGCCTGGTACCAAGCATAGAAAACTTCTCGTTGTTCGGTACGCATGTTGTCGGGGTCGTAATAGTGAGTCTCAGGCAAATGGGGTAGAACGGCATGTTGATTGGCTTCCGTATTGAAAAAGTGTGGAAAGTACCCTTTAGCCATTTCTGTCATTCCAAACGTTTTAGGCATTCGACTCAAAGGCATGGCCAAGTAACTCATCGAATCTTTAAACTGTACTTGTCCCACTTGCATGAAAATGATTTTGGCTCCGTTCAAAGTCACTTTAGGATGTTCGGTGCCTTGTTCCGTATAGTACCTCAAAAGAAACTGTCCATCGTATCCGGAGAAATTGTGAGCCATCACTGTGGCATGGCGATGACAATCTCGGTAACGTTGGATGTCCTCTTTGCTCCATGTCTTGTCGATGGGGTCTAAGACCCATTGGGCAAAATCGGCTAACGTGTTCGGCCCCCGAAAGATTTTTTCACGCCCTCCGGGAATTTTGCTGCAGTGAGGTCAATAACTGAAGATAGGTTCTTGAATACACTTCTCGCACGCTCGATGAGCCACGCAGAAATTAGGAATGTGAATGCCGGTTTCTTGCATGCATTCGAAATCGAAAAAGATGAAATTGCCTTTCTTCTTGTGACCATCCTCTTTCTCTGGTGGGGGTTGGTATTTTTGCACGTAGCATTGGTGTTCCAAGTCCACGATGTGGTGACAAATGTGACATTGTTTCTTTCCTGAACATACGTGTGCCTTGACATTATTGGTACGTATGACTTGTCCACACGTAGGGCACAATCTCAGGAGTTGACAAGCACATTTCTTCTGTGAACCTTGCGTTTTCAGATGATGTTGGTAACAGGCAGGGCTGACAAACGTGCGCAGACAAGTTGAACAAGGCACTGGTTCTTCGCTCAAACAGGGTGAAGAGGCCAAACATCCTGAGCATTTCCATCCACAATGCTTGTGTTGCTCTCGATTATTATAACCATGGTCACATTTCTCACAGTAATAACTGTATCCCAGGAATCCGGTGATACTGGTAATGGTATCGAAATGGTGATCGTGATAATAAACATGAATGTATTTTCCGTCCTTAAAATCTTGGCCTCGAAACAACAGAGGCCCGCGCATTTCTTGAGGGTGCACTTTCAAGGTGTAGCGTGGAGCTAGGACATCTTGCAATTTTTGCATTTCAGGAATGCCACAGGGTGTGTCTTTGGACAGGCCAGCTTGTTGCAACAGGAGTTCTGCTTCGTTTCGTTGTTTGGCTCGGTCCGATTGTTGAATAGTTTTCCAGGCTCTTTTCCATTCTGCCGTGTCGTTCTTGTTGGCATAGGTTCGTCCCACCACGATGGCTCGGGCTAAGCACATCTGGTCTTGAGGGTTGTTAATTTGGACGAGACTCTTTTTGGTACTGCGAAGGTCGTTCACCAATAACATCTTTTTGCATCCAGTCCCTTGAGGAGGAGAGACGTGGGTCATGTCCAGTGTGGCTTTACCATCGGTGATGTCAAACTGATCATTAGATTGTTGTACGTGTTGAATCTTGTCCATGACTTTGGAAGCGGTCAATTCTGCAGGGGTGCTAAACTCGATCCAAACAGGGGATTTCAAACCGTCGTGTTGTATGGAAAGTCTCAAGCGATCGTCTTCTTTGGGTTGACATTGTCGCTTGAGTGCAGTGAGCAAAGAATCCCACACCCCAGTGATGAACACTTCTGCTTTCTCTAACGGCACTTCAGCCTTGAAATCTTTAAACTTCACCGTGTATTTGTAAGCCGTGGTTCTAAATTTTCTAGAGGAGCGCTTTTCCGTCTCTAGAATGGAATAGTATTTTTCAGGGTTGACTAAGGGTGGTGAAGTTGGTTTAGAGGTTTCAAATTCTGGTTCACTCATGTCCTCATCAAAATCACTGGCATGAATTTGTGCCAAGATTTCAGCCCTGGT
The DNA here is from genome assembly GCA_028554795.2 of Sinohyriopsis cumingii. NCBI lineage: Eukaryota > Metazoa > Mollusca > Bivalvia > Unionida > Unionidae > Sinohyriopsis > Sinohyriopsis cumingii. Next base: position 119,375,342 of record CM068826.1, on the reverse strand, counting down.
ACGAGGCGATAGGTCACGTTTCTGCCTCTTACTTTCTTCTTCTTCTTCTTTCTTCTCAAATGAATAGGATCGTTTTATCTTGAGTGTAAAACGTCAAAATGACTCAAGTTTAAACACCATAGACTAATTTATAGTCATGGCAGACCAGCGTATATAAAAAGGGTGTGTGTCTTGTCCTTTCACTATTCATTTCACTCTCAAGCCGAGCACAACGATGGAAGAGACTACCCAAATCGAACGTTTCGTCAGAGCTTTGCGAGGGGTCATTAGAAAATTCTCTTCAGACCAGCCTACGGACTACTCTCCTTCCTTTCGAGATAAAAGTCAAGATACTTGCTATATCTGTCAAAAGAAAGGGCATTGGTCTTCAGAGTGTCCAGACCGTCAAAAAAGAACAAAAACAGGGACTAAAAAAGACAAAAGTCAAGATACCTGTTATTATTGTAAAGAAAAAGGACATTGGTCTCCAGATTGCCCAAAAAAGAAACAAGAGGAGTCAGAAGAAAAGAAGGATTCTTCAGAAGAAGAGAGGAATTCTTCGGAAGAAGAGAGGGATTCTTCAGAGGAAGAAGAGGAAGAAAGAAGACAATTCTATTTACAAGAGGCAAAGAAACAGGAGAAGAAAAGAAGAAGGGAAGAAAATGAGGAAAAGACGGTGAAAAATTTAAAAAACAGAGAGACTAAAGAAGAAGGAAGAAGAAATTAATGAACTTTTTATTAAAGTTGTGAGTTGTGAATTGTGAATTGGATTGTAACAATGGATAAAAGAGTAAATTAATGATATAAGGTAAGTGTCTTTGAGTTTTGATTTTAAAATAAGAACGTACACTCACGCACTCATACACAGAAACGTACTATAAGGGTAAAATGGGCTGTTTAATATTTTTTTGAGTTATTGGCAAATTGAAATTGTATTTCTTTTCGAGAAATGTGGCTGGCCCTGAAAAGGGCCTTTTTTTCTTCATGGTGTAGGGGTGAGTTTAAGCAATCAACTTTAACTGCCTTAAGCCTTTGCCACGGCCAAGGCCTACTTCTGGACTGCGTAATGTTGATGATGATTGGGTTGAAATCACTAAGGGTGGTACGGTAGGTTTAGTCACAGGGTTGACGTGTTTAGCTCGGGAAGGTCGTATTCTCTTCGGTCGTAATAAAGAAGTCTGATACATTTGTTTCAGACTTCTTAACTCCGCTAAAATGTCCAACAGTACCGTGACGGTTTGATTTTCACCCTCTTGTTTCTCTGCTGCTACTTCTTCTTGTTGTTGTTGCTGTTGTTTTTTTTTCTTACCTCTTCTTCTTGCTGCTGTTGCTGTAGGAGAAAAGCTTGTTCCGCTTCCTTTTGTCGTTGTATAAATTTCTCCAATTCTTCTTTCTGTCTCTGTCTAAAATTCTCCACTTGCGGTAATGAAGAAGGTAACGAAGGTTCCGGAACAAATTCTTGCGAAGAGAGAAAATCCACAAAATCCCAATTCACCTCTTCTGAAAGTAAGTCCGGGTTCCCTTGGACAGTCTCCCCTGCTGGTGCACCCCAATGGATCGTTTTCTGAGTTTCCGTCATGTTGAATCACTGTCACATAGATTGACTGCACACAAGCGCTAACGAACCTATATAGACCACATGACGTCACAGACTGCTCTCTTCGGATTGGATGCGAGCTGACTGAATTTTGTAACGCGTGTTCGGATTGGTGAATGAACTCAATCCGTTTCAATCCTTCCTCTACCTATAAATAAGCGCAGTTCACTGCATTGATTCACCTGTTCTCGTCGCTTCAAGATGTGAACTACAGTTGAGTCATCCACCCTTGTGTCTTCCATGATGTTCAGGAGGGACGTGCTCATGTATGTCCGATCCAAGTGGACCGTTGTCCACAGGACAAACACCAGTCTGTGGTTACGTAGGATCTACGTTGAAAGACAAGGATGCCTGAAAAGAGTGCTGATGTACGGACCAACAGTAAGACGCAGCCTAAGGATAAGAGGAAGACCAATGCGGTGCCCTTTATGTTAATGAATACATTAAAATAAACCCAAAGGCCCTTTTCAGGGCCAGCCATATTTCTCGAAAAGAGAATGACTTTTCAATTGCCTACCCCTTTTTTTATTTTTTTTAAAAAAAAAAATCCCATGTTCAATTTCCCTTGACGCTATAAAGTCCCACCCTGTTTAAATTCCTTTGACGCTAAACTGTCCCACGATTTTTCTCCATGTTAAATTTCCCTTGACGCTAATCTGACCCACGATTTTTCTCCATGTTAAATTTCCCTTGACGCTAATCTGACCCAGGGGTTTTCTGTACTGATAATTCCCATTGACGCTAATCTCTCCCCCCTCACTACTGCGGACGCTCCAAGAAACTACTGAGTGTTCGTCTTGTGTATGCATGTTTGCAGGTAAAAACCCAGTACTAGATTTTGATCATGAAACACAATATATTTTGAAAACCAGATATTCATGTTTTCTTTCTGTTGTAGTAGCTCAGTGAACGCTTCTACGCTGGATTCTTGTAAATTATTTAGTATGGTCCATCCTAGGCTTTTCGACACCGTGCAACGTTTACAGCAAGGAAAGCGATTTTAATAATAATAATAATAATAATAATAATAAAGTCTGATGTAGAGATGACCTACCCTAAATGCAAGACTCCTGGGATATAACCTAATTATTGCACAGCACAATCAAAGCATGGGTAAATAAATACCTCTACAATGGCCGTAACGTTAAACTTTTCAATACTGGTATTTAAATGTAGAGGAGCGTACCAGAACAAATAAACCAAAACAGTTATTTGAGCAATTCTTCTATCTGAGATAAAATTGTCAAGAATCAATTGCAACTTTACAAATCTATTTGCTAAGACGTTTTTACCTAGATGAAACGGTACAGAAATCTTTCTTCCAAATGTTCTTGACACTGACCCATAAAACATCACCAAAATGGGTTTTCTATGACTTGATGTTATTCCTTTCAGTATAAATCAAACATTAAGAACGCAGCCATACAGCATCGTACAGAATTTCCCTTTAGATTTCAAATTCCCAGGAAATAAAACTGTTTCTCTTCTGCGCTCGTGCTATAGTTGCCTGAAGAACAATGTGAATCGCTATAACCACTGACATTACCTATACTCTGATTGCAATCATCATCCCTCTGTTGATTTCAAAGTCCGGACTTATCGATTAAAACATTCTTATAGCGGAATCTAGCTACTGTCAGACAGCCAATTGCAATAGAACACGACATTTGTCCTATTTCCAGATATATGGACTAGAAGTCTATGCACAGAACCAAAACAGACGAAGAAAATGGACCGACGCTGAATCTGGGAATCTGCTTGTGAAGAACGCGTCGTTTTTGAAGTTTTAAATTCATGTATTTGAATTCTTCATCTTCTTGTTCTGGTACCCGCGTGTTTTCCGTCCTGGATTTGTTTACCTCGCATACTATGACATCGAAGCCATTAGTTTTTCTATGAAGAGAAAAATAACAGATTTTGGTAATGATTACCTGTCATATCTTGTCCCTAATAAATATCTGTCAGATTATCCGACGAGGAAAATGTATTATACTTGCTTACCCACCATATCCATTCTTGTTTAATATACATTTATTATTTAAAACAGAATTATTTTGGAGATATTGACATGTTTTTGCTTTTAGGAATGCTTAACTATAGGCTAATACATATTTTTCAAAGTTTTATCTCATTCCTGAGTTTCCTCAATCAGCAATGTAATTACCTTCCAAACAGTCTTATCTCACTTAGCGCGTTTCTCCTATGCTAAACACGTGTATGTGAATACCTCGCCTTCCGCCTATTAGTTTGCTGGGTATGAAAATATCGATTCTCTGCACACCGAAGTATAGCTTTATCACCGCGCTTAGTTGAACGATACTTAAGCGTATTAGATTGTCAGGTTCGTGTGTATTTGTGCGAAAACTAATCTATGAGAAATGATTTATTACATTAAATAGTTTGACTGTGTCAACTGTATGCTACGGTGAACTGAATAAAACAGCAACATTTGTAACAAAACGTATGAAGTTAGAATATTTAATGAGAATATACCATATAATTATTGAACTCATCATATAATTTCACAAGTGCTTTCTTTCAGCTAGATTTGAAATGATCTCGTACATAATGGGATGTGAGCTGTTTTGAGCTGAGTTTAGATGAGTATTCGAAAGGTTTGCTTCCTAACAGTAGGTACCCTCGGGAGACAATCATTTTACCGTCTAAATCAGACAATGTAGCTATCAATCAATACTGACAGAAGGCCATGGTTTATACTGCAGAGTTTCACTGACCAGATTTATTGGAATTTCGAATCATTCGACACTGTACACAGATAATTATTTTCTAGTCTGCATGCTCACTTCCACAGATAAGAAGAGTATTTTTTTTTCTAGTTTTCACGCTCACCTCGACGGACAAGTAGAATTTAAAGGAGACTAGAAATCAAAATTTTCCTTCTACGTATGTAATTCTCTACAGATTTTAATTCGACTGTCATGTTTATAAATTAAATATCGTAAGCGGGTAGTGATTTTATTGCATGGAAGATACCACGATTCCGTAAATTGCCGAGTTTTTCCTAGTTTTAATGAGACGACAGATCACGTGGTACCGTGACGCAATACTAGCCAGTCCTCGAATACAAACATAAACATAGGCGAGCGAGGCAGACGGAAGGAGACCACATATGGGGTGCACAATCAAAACTTGAATCTGCAGTCTGATATAATAGTTTATGTACTGTACTTGTCAGTGCTAAAAGAAATTTTTTAGGCACAGGCCCCAGGCTGGTGACTTAAATAAACTCAAGTCCTGACTGAAATTCCACAAGCCCGGACAGTTCATACCTGTCAACTCTCAAGCCGGGAGAAAAACCTCCCGATTTTGGGGGTATTTCCTCATCTACATCCCGATCTCGTAATATCTCTAAATTTTTCGCAGCGAAGTCCCGATTATTACATTATGTCTGTCAATTTTCATTTGTCAGAAGAAAAAACCCCCAACCCCAAACCATTTATAAATAGATATAACGTATGTAATCCACAGTCTAAACTGCCACACTGCAGACATCGTAGTGATATGCCTGAAAAATTGTTAAAGCTACGTTAAAAATTCAAATCACACGCACACACGTCTAAATCCGGTACTGGACAAAATAATTAATATCACACAACAGTTTTTTTCTTTTTTTCTTCTTTAGTAAATAGAACGTGAAAATTAAACATTATTCAAGTAAATTTCAGATGTTTTTAAACAACTACGACATTACTATAGTATAAAAAAATTAAAAGAATAAAATTGTCACCAATTAGCTTAAATGAATGATCACTGTGAAATTTTCTCTGCAAACAAAATCGCATCTCCATTTCCGCCAAAGAAACTCGGCCAGTTAACACCTGACATTCCTCTACCGTATATATAAAGTTTAATTACCATGATTAAATTACAAGGAATAAAACAAAATATACCATGCAGTATATTGTTCAGCAAACAGTGTTACATGCATTAAGACTTAAACCTGAAGTCCATGGCATCGTAAGTAACAACAAAATTGGCATCGTTTATTTTGGCAATCAATTGCTGGTGCTTAAACATACACACACTGTCGAACATGGTTTCTTTGAAGTATGTCCGAAGGGCAATCCTTTCCACAAGATCAATGCAAGGATAAGGAGTTATGTTCATTAGTCACACCGGCTTTATTGTTTGCGTACTTAAATCAAAACTTTAGCTATTTTGCTATTTTGCAATTTAGCCAGAGCTGACCAGAATATGCAAAATGGGCTTGTCCTGGGGGAATAATGAGGCGTATCACATGGAGAAAAGGTACGTCCCATGGGCGCTCGCACATCGGGTTGGGGGTTGGGTCAATAGTCCCCCCCCCGTTTCTATTGTCAGCCATTTAATGTGAAACTTTGACCTCTTTTCTTTTAATCGCTGCTATTTAAACTGCCCAAGGAATAGTTTTAAATCAGTTCCAATCATTTCAGATTACCGTTTATACATACTACATGTATACAATGACTTTTTTTTAAAATTTGTAATTTTTATAAGATTACTGAAAATTGTGTTTTCTCGAAACACGACAGCAGGTTTAGAATATTATTTTTGGCAAAGCCTCCATTTGATTAAAATCAAATCTAAATTTCACCTTGGACAGTAGTGATTTGATTTAGACTGTGCCGTGTTAAGGCATGTATGTCAACATCTTGAAAATACACTTACTAATTTCACCAGCGCGATCAAAGTTTCCTCAGGCAAACAATTTTTGTTTCGACAAGCCTGACGGGCACCTCACTTTGAATACAGGATGGGCCGAAACTAAAACCAGAGGGGCCCAGGGTGTCGGGCTATCAGATTTATTTTTAGCACTGCTGGTGTAGATAAAAGATCTGTGAATTGATTGTTGCATTTTGTGGTCACTTACTCGGCCTTCTGCCTATTTTCGTAACTCGCACGTTTAACACTTTTATTATTCAACGTTATGTCTGGAACAGCGCCAACTTTTAGTCTAGGCCTAGCATTTGCGTATCTTTGAGCTGCCATTTTTTCAGAATCCCTCTCATAACAGTCCTTTGAGAAATGTAACGAGCACAGAGTGTTGTATGGTGTTGCTTTGAAATCGACTCGTTTGTAATAATGTATCCATTCTTTCATTATGCCTTTATCTTTCGGAAAAGAAAAAAAATGTTGTCCACAGGCTTTTCTTAGTGTTCTATTACACCCGTAAGCAACGCAAAACGATATTGTCTTTTACTCTGGCAACTCCCACTTGGGCTGCTGGAGTCGCTACAATGACGTCACATCCCGAAAGTAACCGAATAGGCACGGAAATTTTGCATACGAGGTCACGGAAATTCAGCTTCTAGAAGATAGGCCAATATTTTAATATTGGCATTACGGTCGCAGATGATACTTCAGAATAAGGTTTTCTGCATTAGTACTTTTATTATTATTCTATATTTCCATCGGTTTCTGGTCTCCTTTAATTATTGGGCCTCGGCTGTTAACCTTAATGATGTCAAGGATTTTCATAGTCTGACATTTGATCACAAACAGTTTGAATGCTATTTTCAGAAATTATTGCTGACTTCTATGATAAAGTAGTTCCTCTTCAACAGTAAACATATATTGTTACCGGCTATATTTACCAAAATTACAAGTGTTTTCAACCTTTAGTACTGTAAACCATTCAGAGGCACGTGCCAGACTGCAATACAAGAACATCAGTTCTGTAGATAATTTCTAATGTATGAAAATATAAATTTTGAATTTGCATTGTTTTCCTTAAAAGACACGCACAGTGTAGGATATGTTGTATATTTTGGAAATTGAATTTTTTAATGTGATTTAAAGGGAACTTTACGACATTTGCCAGGAACAAATGTGATTATCATTGATTTCGTTTATAAAATGTAAGGAAAGGAGAACATGCCAAGTCATAAAAACTCCACGGAAATGAATCACAGAGGAAGGAATCTGGCTGTATTTACAGAAACATCAAGTCATCAATCTTATATTTGACTTATCTATATTTGGACGCATCATAGTCCAAAACATAGAGATCATTAAGCAGCTGGTATATTAGATTGCAGTCCTCGTTAATTTTTATGATAAAGCTTGAACATTTTCATGATACATTATTCGACTGATATAATGACTGTATCTGGTGCTTTGAACATTTTCTCTTCTTTACTTTACTGATTAATTTCCATTTCTTGAAAGGAAACGTATGCATTAGTGAGTTTTTTGTACTGAAGACTTTGGTAGAAAAGGTTTCCTTTACCTTGCAGGTATTAGCGATGCGATGCAGACTTTGTGAAACGTTTAGCAGCGAGACAAAGCATATTTGTGTCGATGTTCTTTTCAGCATACATGTGAAGTGGCAAATTTTATGTCGATCTAACAAGAATACATTAGTTGAGACCAGAGAACCATTAATTAGATTTATTGAGACAGACGCGTATCATATCGCCATACTACCGTGTACGGTAATGTCCTTTAGAGGGGAATTCTGTTCCTAATTAAGCATTTGTTTATACAGCAGCCAGGCGGACTATTAAGGACAAGGAAAACTTCATTTTCATGGTAAAGTTGTCACAATTGAGAGAACGCAGAAACTCTGTTACTCAAACTACCAGGTCAAGCTGACCCTGACTTTGGCGCCTCTGGAAAAAGGCGGCAGAGATGTTTGATTCTGATTGGTTACATTAAATAAGGGGCGTGTTTCCCAGACAAAAAATTCTCTAGGTTTTTAAATCGCCACATCGGAAATTATAATCAGTCTAAGCTTTTCTACGTGGGAAAACCAGAGTAGGCTCCGGGGGATTTGCAAGAAATTCCCCGTAAAAGAACTGTTGTCCAAAGGGGACTATTGTCGAAAGGAACCGACGAACTAATTTACCGATTAGAGGGAGGAACATTGAAAGCAAAGGTAGTGTGACAATTCCATGTAATTTGTTGATGCCATATATAATGCTTTGCTGAAGTTATTTACTTGTAGTTGCATGAATCTTTTTTCTACATTCGTGTAATAATTTGCTTTATGAAGTATAACTGTGTTGAGTTTATGCATAGGAAGTCGTACATTAGTCTTCTTTAGATACGTTTGACGAATCTTTTGAATTTGTCGTCTTCTTTGCATAAGAATTATGTTCTAAGAATTTAATACATTACATTAGATAATATGATTACGAGAATCCGTGTGAATTCGCCGAATTTAGAAGATTTCACGTATGATTAAGAATAAGTGTGTATGGACTCAAATGATCTAGTAATTGATTGATGTGATGTATCCTATTTATTCGCTGTGTAAATTGAGGCTGGCTCAGAACCCCAGGCCTCGCGTATGTGTTAATGTGTAAGGTCAGCGTATGTGTTAATGTGTAAGGTGAAGGCGTAACGAATTAGCCATTTGACTAACTAGGGTTATTATAGAACTTGTGGAGTCGATTGATAGCCTTAGCGTCTGTTTAGCACTGATAGTGAAATCTGATAACAAGGGAGAATAATGAAGAATTAACTGTTTCATAAATAACGGGAAATTTAGGTTGTCTCTATTTATATTTATTTAAAAGGGAGACAAAAATAGCTCCTGAGACGTATGAGACGTGTTATCCTTAGACGTATGAGACGTATTATCCTGAGACGTATACTGAGAAGTAAAGAGAGAAGTGCAGTGAGACGTATTATCCTGTGACGCAATCCTGCGACGTATTAATTTCTGAGACGTATACTGACAGTATCCTGAGACGGATGGTGGAAAGTATCATCCTGAGGTCCAAGGGTCTGAACAGCTGCAGAGGAAGCAAGACAAACTGAGGACGAGCAGGTTATGCAATCGTACAAGACGTTGACTTCGATTGTTCACTCGATCCTATGATGAACTAAATCCATCAGTAAACAGATCGGCTGTTTTATTTAAATCTATTTGCATTTTCTTTGTATTTCGGTGAAAGTTAAATTTCTGAAAGCAGAGTACGGTCCTGATGTAATGAATTTTCACAGTGCTTTTATGTAATTGAGTAAATTATTTGTTTACATGTACGGGGGCTCGTATTGGTTTGTTCTATATACCTGCTCAGATCTCTATCTATTTCACCTATAAGTTTCACCACTTATATTTAGATTTACTCGAACCGGGCAATAACATCGAGGGCGGTCAACCCCTAGATAACGAAAACCAAATTTGGAGGGACAATTCTACCCCCGTTTACAATACATTACGGTCGATTTCACTTTGCACAATGAATTAGTCTCATTGATCGGCAAGTCACACCATTCTTCAGTTGATGACAGATTCAATTTCATTGATATCCACACTTGTTAAGGTCACCACTGAGGTTATAGAACCTTTTACTGTTATGCTTGGGACCTTTTAAAAGGCACGGCTGTGAGATCTGTGCAAGGGTCAGTCGAGTACGGGTTCTGCTTTTCTCGAACCCATAACTCTTTGCAGCCCTGGAACGAGAAAAGGGTAAGTATATGTCCACTTCTCGGTTTTCGAGATGGATTGGATCACGAGTAACGAAATAATATTAATTTATCATTAAAACAGACAACAGAACTGGAAATGGTTCCTGACCTGGTCTAAAACGCATCAGGAATAATTCAATACGTCGCGCAAAAGAGGAAATTATTTCGAGTCACCTAAATTAGCTTATATTTCTCATCTTTGAATTAATGAGGAGATGCAGAAACAAACAAAGCTATCACCAATTTAGAGAGCAATAGCACTACGCGACATGGATGGTGAGCCACAAAGTGTATAACAAACCTTAGACTGGGCCAATTACTTGTAGAGTGCAGCTGCATCGTTCACTCTGATATCATCTTTGGCTACAAACGGTTTGTGCAGATACCACAAGGGGTGTCTGCACACAAAAGGGTAGATATGTGGTGCGATTTAGGGAGTTTGATCGTTGTATTGAGTTTGATGTGATTGAAAGTCTCATAAATCAGAATGTCTCCCAAGCGAAAGGAATCAACATTCCCCCTAACGACAACTTAGTTTTCATCAACACTTACATACTGATATTCGGCTGCGTCACTTTGCATCGTTCAATGCAGGATTCCTGAAATATCCAAGCTAACGTTTTAATCCCAAATCCACCGAGGTGTTTGAACTGCCATTGGTATGACCACAATAAAGATGTCAGCAAAAGAAACCCAGTATGCCCTGGTGTGGACAAGACAATAATGATAATTCTCCTGTAAGAATTTTCTGGGAAACCAGTCTAGAGGCTGCCCTTATGCTAACCCAAGTGTGATATCCAACGCGTGAAGCAGAAGACAGGCATAGCTCTTTCCGGGTCTAGAATATTTATAAAAGTCACAACTCCACCAAACACTGTAGCCAAATATTACGACAAACGCAACTAAAGTGGAGAAGAAACCTTCCGCATCTGTCTTTACCCAGAGAAGCATAACCTGGCCATAGCGTGAGGCCAGGTTTACAATCTTGACACCTCCCAAACGTGTGCAAGCAACAACCCAGACTGACAGTGAAGCAGAGAATAACTTAGTGCAACTGTGCGACTAAATAAGAAACCCAGGTCTACAAGTGAAAGTCCGGGTAGAACCAGCACTCAAAAAGAGGAGCAAACTCCTGCTCCTAGTTGTCAAAGCAGCATAGCGTGCCCGAAACTGACCAAAGAACAAATAAGAGAATCTACCAGACTTCATCAATACACAATAACAATATTCATGCGCACATACCTCCGCCCAGCGACCTTTTAAATTTGTCAAGCGCTCTACATCAGTTTCAATGATAATTGTCGTTAGGTCTACTTAAAATTGAAATTTAGATTCATATTGTGAATGAACGCGCATGGATTTTGTATACTACAGATTCTGTGTGTATCATGTTTTGCAGGACATGGCGATCGAACTTGAAGAACTAAGAAAGTACATTTTGAGGAAATTCACGATGCTTAAATTAAGTACATTCAGTACCATTTTTATTGCCAGCTAAAGAAAACATCCTCGCGCCTGGTCACTTTCATCTTGCTGTTGGAGGGACCCCAGCTATGACCTTTATCATACAGCATGTCTTCTATCGCTAGAATAACATTGTATCAAAGTAGCTTCACGTGGAAATGTGAAAACAGCTGTTGTGTGACACTCCATGTACCCAGCGATAATAATACTTCTTCGTAGTCTTGGATTATTGGCTCTGAGACTCTTAGCTTTTTACCAAAACCTTCAGTTGCGTTTTTTTCTCTAATCTAGTATTTTGATAGACTTGTAAAATGGTACGTCTCTGACGGACGTCTCTGACATATACGACAGCCCTTGGCCTCCATATGTTTTTCTATAGTATAATATTTTAGACCATAGAGAGCACTCGTCATAGTCTGGACCATTCTATTTTGCAAAAATATATTAATATTCTCCTAAATAACTTTTTTAATGATCACAACGGTACTTTTAATTACTGCGTATCTCACGCTTATTGCTGACATTGCCAATATCACGTTCATTCGTTTGCTTCTTTGAATGTTTCGTTTATAACACAGTATACTCGTCCACATCGTTGACTTAATCATCTATACTTTCAAATGGACGAAACGGCTGCTTTAGTTCATTCACAAACCAATTTAATCAGCCAAATAATAAAGCGTTTACTACATGAGTGTGCATGGTTTGTTTACAAAATAGTTCATAATACACTATAATATCGTTAGGCACACGTGTCGTGCACGTGCGTGCAGTATGAGGATGTTCAGTATCGTACAATATTCTGACAATGTAAAGTTAACGGAGACAAAAATGAGCATATAATAAGAGAAATTACAAAACGTCTCAAAGCCAGATTAATGCCATTACGACATTAAATGCTACATACGATGCTTACTCTTTGTTCAGTACATATGTTTCCTAGCTCTCCAATCAATCAGATATTGACCATCCGATCGAACTGTTACCATTATCGTTTATTCTGCTTGGCTATTTGAAGGACCAGAATCTAGTTTGAGGCTTCAAACGTATGGACGAGAGAGGAAAGGAAATGTTAGATTTTGTTTCAAAATATATTATTTTTTTAATGATAGCGATCACTACACTATTTGAACCAATGAAGTGTTATTTCATCCTATTACAATCTCAAAGAAAATCATTCATACATTGTCTCTGATTTGTCCTTGACATTAGCTAACCAGCGAAGAATGATACTTAGATCGAATAGAAAGTATCATTCAAGCCTAAGAAAGAAATATAATGTTTACTGACTTCACCTCATGCGTAGGATTACAAAGTATACTGGTATCATTCGGCAGAATCCATAAAGGCCATGTGCACTGTAATGTCAAATAGAACTAATACAGAAAGTTTAAAAAAAAATTATGATACGGTTTAGATAGGTTCTGTCTGAGTTAGTACCTAACCTACTAACCTAAGTAAGAGTGTCTTGGTGATGCATTTTATGTTTATAACTAATGTACAGGATTTCATCCAAATGTTATAAAAATGAAGAAATTAAACAAGGAACCTAATTATTTTAGTGATACCTTGAATAGTATAAATGGGAAATCCTTGGTGAACACACTGTTTATATAATCAAGTATCATAGACTTATTCGTAACTAATTATTTTATGGATGTAAATGAAGCAAGTAAACCCATCAGATATTTAAATGCATATTGGAAGAATACGATGCTAATGTCGATTTGTTTAAAAAGAAGGTAAACACCTGATTTATAGATTTCTTTCTTACAAAAACATACACATTAATGTGTCGCAAGGTTGCATAGCAGACACGTGCAAAAGCTTTGAATTTATGTAAAACTTTATTTGGATGCAAACTAAACTTTAATGCATAGTTGTTACTTTACATTGTTTTCTTCATCCCTGGGAAGTGTTACAACTGTGGGTGGTTCGGTTCTTCCAACTGGACGAGACCATGGAGAGTACTTCAGGCACTGGCAACATAACTGGAGATATGCTGAGTTTGTCTTGACATGAATTATGCACGCAATTATTTTTTGCCCATTTTTTTTTAAAGAGTTCAGTTTGTCCATTCGAGATGAGATCTACGAAAAGGCATATTTTGGGTCTCCTGGTCTGGTCATTTTAGAGGCATAATATAACATTTTGGCTCTTAATGCATCCTGTTTTAAAATTCATCATACCCTACAGTATAAATATACCCGGACAATTGGAAATCAACAAATAAGTGTGTGACAATCAAATGTTGTGTGTCTAGTATTCAGGCAAGTAATAGCAATGCAGTCTTATATTTTTGGAAACGATTAATGACTCGCAAAAGTCTAATATTTATCTGATGTACACACAAGTCTAATACTGACCTGATGTACACACAAGTCTAATAATTACCTGATGTGCACACATGTCCAATATTGACCTGATGTGCACACAAGTCTAATATTGACCTAATGTGCAGACAAGTCTAATATTTACCTGATTTGCACACAAGTCTAGTATTTACCTGAATTGCTAACAAGTCTAATATTTACCTGATCTGCACATAAATCTAATAATTACCTTAGGCGCACGCAAGTGATAAAACTACTTATTATCCATTTATTGCAATATTTGAAGAACCATTTTCAACTTTTCTGGAGGGGAAGGGTCTTCCAAAGCCCCTAATTATTACGTTCTTAATTTGTTAAAATTTAAATATTAACAAATTTACCGAAATTTAATAAACAAATTAGTCTTGATAAATGAAATAATGGTTTGTCTGTAGAAATAGACTCTATCTTAATATATCAAGCAGGTTCCATTTTTGGAAGAGTATGATAAAAGAGTTCTTGTGCTTGGACTTTTCATGTATCACATATGCCGTCACATCAAACTCCATTCAGACCTCTGTGTTGTGAGATAAATCGAACTCTTTAGCATAATCACATTGGATCATATGCAACCAAATTTTGCCGTTATTATACAGTTTAGCTATATGTACAGAAAACATAATTAGTGCAGTCAATAAGTACTTGTGAAAAATATCAGCTGGAAAGATAAAATGAATAGAAATATGTAAAGGTGACGAGCTAGGGTGGCTTGCAGTGATGGACTTCAAAACAAGCATGTATTTTCTTACTTAAGTTAGAAAAAAAACTTAACCCAAAATATACAAAATGCAAACAAATGTTTCATACTTTTGTGAAGGAATTTAATAATTAAAACATAACGGCAAAAATAGATCTTACTAAATTTTGGAAAGATGTTGTTATATCTTATAACATATTCTCTGAAACGTTTAATGCAAAGAAGGTTTCAGACTTTATTTGTGGGCAGTATATTATGTTTGGTAAATGATGCACAAATATCACTTCTACATTACATATTGTTGAAATAGTTGACCAAAGAAGTTTGAGTAATGTCCATAGTAAACAAAGGCTGCATGTCACCATTGGCAATTCTGAGGGACATTGTGTTCTAACCTTTCTTTATTGTATCCGATGGAACTATCTTTGTCATTGTTTCAAAGAAATTCCACGAATGTTGTTATTTTGTTCAGCTTGTAGATCTGAAGCTCTCATAATATAAAATGTGCTTTAACCTTTATCTGCCACAATTACAATTCTATTACATTTGAATAAATTGGAACTTTTAAAGACAAACTATAGGCATTTCAAAGATGGAATCAGTTTTGTATCATGACAAAACGTCTAGAAGCAATACGTAATTTTACCACACAAGTACAAAAAGACATTATTAGGTCTGCTTATGACAGAGCTGAGATCCCAATGAAAACTACTTTCATCTTATTCATGTCTTTGCTTGATTGATGGTACTTTCCTAAACTTCAAAATTATCTTCACGTTCTGGTTGGATTGGCAGATTGTGTCTATTACTTAAATGTCAATGTAAATTCAACATCTACTGACGACCATGTTCAACATTATTGGATGAGCGACTTTATATCCTTAGCTTGTCATAGTTTTCGTCCCTACAAACGAACCGCCACAAGAACTGATTGTTGCTGTTGATATATGAAATAAAACGTTACAAATTGGTATTAATGAACGATATACATGTCGGTTACTTGTTCCTTTCGTTCAATATTATGAAACTTAAAATTTGTTAATTTTCTCTGAATGTGTGATGATTTATAATTTGTTTTCCGATTAAAAGTTTGCATCTTGCCACTGCAAATATTTACTGGCATATGACCAGAAAATAGTTTCAGAATAAAGTTATACTTCAATTTCTGGGTCCCCCGAAATAATAGTCACGCGAATATTACTTATTAGAAGAGGACTTAAACACTTTTAGGTGTGTCAATCTCCAATAAATAAAACCATGTTCGGGAAAATCCTAAATAAATAATAAATGTACGTCTTCTTGACATGCTTTAGCCTTGTCAAAGAAATGTGAAAAAGCGTATTTGACGAATCTAGCACATCACATTGAGGTAGATATTTTGCGCCGTTTCGATAACCATGACAATTTAATCCTTAAGACGGGATTTTACTGACGACACTATCGGCAGCGTGATATGCCTGCCCTCTGGAATTCAAATCTGATTGAGAATAAAGTACATATGATAAATGCTAGTATTGCTGAATCCTAATTAAGAGTACAAATTAGGAAGAATATTTGTTCTTTCTCTCCAGAGAACAGATGATCTTTCATAAATCAGCTGTCTTGTAAGCATAAATCTGATTTGGGAAAAGATACTTTTGTCATTGTCAGCAGCGCTCAAAGTTAATATTTCAATACCGACAGTCTTATGAGACATTTTGAAGTAATCGGACTAGTCAAGATATATCTGTGGTGATAAGCTCTGCTAAACCTTGATATAAGTTTCGTCATGGACATGGTTTTTGGAAGAAAGAGCGAGGAAAGCACTGGTTAAAAGACATGCGCAATAGAGTTAAAAATATAAAGTTAGAAGTAGCTGAAAGAAATGGATCACCAGCAGAAAACTGCATTTTCCGAGAAAGCAGAATTTTATTTAATCGAGTAAGCAAAATTTTAACACAGTATGGAAAATTTACTGATTTAATTAAATAAAAGGAAATGCAAAGATGATCCTATCTCAAGATTTACCGTATGCAAAGACTGGTCGACTTGGATGGAAGTTAAGTTATATGTAAGTCAACGTTCAACATTGAGAATGCATCTGTAACTTTAGCTGAAATAAAGTTTTGTTGACAATACAGAAACTGTAAATCGGAAGCAAATGTGACATGTTTTACAGGCTGAATCTTACCTCTGGCATTATCTTTTGATTACTTGTTTTACAATGTTCCTGTTACCAATATGACTTAAAGAGAGAAAGAATAAAAAGTACTTTTTTTTGCCGAAAATGTTACCTCATAAGAGCCACATCAATCAGCGGTATTTTGAAAATCACCGGCATATGAACGTCTGTGACGGAACTGTTTAATCAGTGGGTGGAAGTATTTGCAACATAGTTCTGGTTAAAAATTTGTTGATGTTATTGGAACAAGGCCCTGGAACATTTTAGTTCAAACGGAACAGACAAAAATGAAAAACATTCGAGTCCGTTTTCAAATTATCTGACTTTGACGATACTGCTTGTAGTATTAAAAAAACAATAAAACGGTTTCAGCAAATGGTAATGGATTAATAGTCTTCAGAAACTACACTTGCAATGATTTATTTTTTTTTTTTTTTTTTTTTTTTTTTGGGCACCAGACAGATGCCCCCCCCCCCCCAGCCAAAGAATAAAAGTGTTTTTATGTTTCACTGAGTCCCCCAGATATGTTGCTTTGTTTTTTAAATTTAAACAGAATTTCGATCAAAAATTTTAAATGAATTTTTGACGGGGTATTTATTTCCTAGTGTATTCTATAGGATTGTTCTTCCGAGTCGGTTTCGATCACCTGACTCGGAGTCCCTCTCCTAGTATCTTTGTTACCTTGGCTAAAGGTTGCCTACGTCCCTTGTTTGCTATGTGTGAATGTGCTATATGTTTGTTCGTGCTATGGATGTGTTCGTGTTGGGACAGCCGTCTATATCGAATTCTTCCCCAGTTGACCTGTGATCCTTATAACATGGATCTTCTAAATTTTGTACGTATTTATATTTCCAAGCTTTTAGAATAAGAATTTTGAATTTTGGGCGAAGTAACGGTGTAATAATATTTTTTTTTTTGGGGGGGGGGAAACTACTATTGTTTTAGTGTGTGCTATGTGTGTGTCGTTCTTCGCAAATCTATATTCTGCTGAGGTCAGCTGTGTTCGAGAGAGCTCCATATTTACTTTATTGTTTTTACTTCACTCTCTCGAACTTGGCTACTTTTATTTATTTATTATGTTTCCGAAAAGGGTTGCCAAAGATTGTATTTCCTATACAGTTGAGTGACAGTATAGGTGTTAGTATAGATTGGTTTCTTTTGTGTTGTATGTCTACTTTTCCATGTCGCATGTCTGTTCCTTCCTTCCTAGCTCCATGTGAGTGTAGGTCTCTGTCCTATAATTCTCAAAGATAAAAGAAAGGTATTAGTATTCAATATACATTTGCTCAAGTAGAAATGGAGAGGTATACGTTCTACTATTATCTATCAAGAGTAGGCAGGAGTAATGTCCCATTGGGGTAACTGCCGTTGGTAGTTATCATTACATATGCCTCTCACTTTAGTTTATTTTCCTATGACTATTATTTGGCCACAGGCCATCATTGTTGTAACGATATAGTCAGTAATTTTATACAGCGTATTTTTAGTAAAATTCCCATCAAGATATAAAATGCTTTGTTGTTTATATTTATCTGTTTAGTTTATTTCAGCTATTACCTTGTCCCTATTTATTTTTGTTTTTTCACATTGTATTATAACATGGAATTTAGAAAACGGGCCTCTTTTACACAGTGGACATTTTGGCGGTACTCTGACCATGCGCCGTCTCACTGCAGCCTCTCCTGTCAACCATGCATTGTGCATGTATTTAAAGCAGAGGCTTTGAATTTTAAGGGAGCCTAGTTTCATCCAGTGCCCCCATGCTCTGTTCCAGTTAACGTATAAATTTTCTTTTTCTGCCGTGCTTCTAATATTTTTTGTTACGTCCTCCCTTATCCAGTTATATGTTAAAGTTTCCTCTTTATTCCATAGTTCTTTTTTATCTCTAAATTTTATTAGTAAATCTTTAATGTTTTTGAATTTTCTTGGAATTTCTAATTGTTTTATTAACTTATTATTTTTGTAAATATCGTCCCTATTTCTTATGGAGAATCCATAACGGTATATGTAAATACCTTCCCATGGACTCTTTGGTTCTAGTCTTAGCCTCTTAAATCTATTTAAAATATTGCCGGCTTTAAGTAGTATAGGGTTGGGGAGTCCTACCCCTCCCCTTTCTTTAGCTTTATATAGTGTTTCTTTATTAATATAATGAAGTTTAAAATCCCAAATGTAGTCTATTATATTATTATCTATTGTGCTTAATGCTTTGTTACTAATATCTATAGATTTTAAGATATAATTAATATGGGCGTACATGTATGTTTTCGCTACTTGTACTCTCTCCATTAGGCATAGTGGCGTTAGTGCCCAGATTTTCACATTCTGTTCGATTGCTTCTCTTATTTGTCTGCAGTTTTCCTTCTCTTCATTTTCTCCAAAATTGACTCCCAAAACTTTGACCCTTTTCTTGATTAAATGTGGGGGCAAACCTGGGTGGTTACCTCTCCAGTTTCCTATTTTGAGTATTTCCGTTTTGTCGTGATTAATCTGTGATCCTGATGCTTTGCTAAATCTGTCAAATTCTTGGAACAGGTGTTTAAAGGAGTTTTGATCCTTTATAAAGTTTGTACAATCGTCGGCGTGTTGTAACATTTTCACTTCTTCTTTTATATTCGGTATTTTAATACCTTCAATATCTTTATTTAGTTTAATGCTCATGCTTAGTATTTCAATCGCTATTACGTATAATAGCATAGATAGTGGGTAGCCTTGCCTTACCGATCTTTTAATATCAAATTTACCCGTCTTTGCTCTATTCACCTGCACTCTTGAAGTTATTTTTTTGTACAGGATTTTGGTCCATATTTGAAATCTGTTTCCAAAGCCAAATTTCTCTAAGACTTTTTGTATATAGTTGTGTTCTAATCTATCAAAGGCTTTTTCTTGGTCAAAAAGTACCATGGCAGCTTTTTGTCCACTATCATTTATATGTTCAATAATTGTTTTTATACTTAATATATTATTTTGTATATCTCTGCCTTTGGGACCACATGTTTGATTTATATTTATTATTTTCCCCATTTCCTTTTTTATCCTATTCGCTAAAATTTTGCTTAGTATTTTATAGTCCGTATTTAGGAGGGAGATGGGCCTCCAATTTTTAAGATCTTCCCTATCCCCCTTTCCTTTATACAGTAGTGTTATTATCCCTTCCCTCATACTCTGTCATGACATCATTTCTAAGTAAAATATTATTATACAACCATTCTAAGATGAGCGACAACTCACCACAGAATTTCGCATAGAAGTCCGTGGTGAGTCCATCTCCACCTGGGGATTTTCCTTTGGTGAGGCTTCGAATACTTTCCACTATTTCGTTTTGCGAGATGAACTCATCACATAAGTCTTTATGTGCTGATGATATCCTCTCACACTGAATATTTTTTAGATAGTCATCAATTTTGTAGTCTTCAATTTTTTGAGATGTATATATTTGGGTGTAGTATTCCTCAATGTATTTGAGTATTTTATTTTTATCAGTAGTTCTTTCCCCATTAATTTTCAAGGTCTCCATAATTTTTTCTCCCCCCCTCCTAATCTCTTCTCGCTTATACAGTCCTTCCGCTTTTCTGTATATATGTGTGAATTTTCCCGCTCTCATTTCTTTACCCCTGATGTTTTCTTCTATTATTTTGTTTAGTCTATCGTTTAGTTTTTTTCCCATATCTGCTGTGTTTTCCCTCTTTAACTGCCGTTCAATTTCCTCTTTCTCCATTTTAAGTTTTTTACTTCTGATATTTGAAGTTTCAATAGCTATACTTTTTATTTTTAATTTAAATTTATCCCATTGTCTAGTAATATCCATGTTTCCTCTTTCAATAAACCTTCTTATTTCATTTTTAATTTCGTTTATAAAATTGGGATCCTCCAATAACTTATTGTTAAATTTCCAGCCCCCTTTCCCCAGTTATTTTTAGCTTTAAAATTTACTGTCATGTATATAAGTTTGTGATCAGAGATCTTAAAATCAATAATTCCAGCCTCTTTGTGTGTTTCTTCGTTAAAGTTTGTACACAAGAATTTATCTATTCTACTCCCTTTGTTTATTTTATATTCATATGTATATTGTTTCCTAAGTATATTTAACTGTCGGTATACATCTTTAAATGTATGCCTATTTATGAAGTTTTCCATTTCTATCTTAAGGCTTATATCATTGGTTGTTAGTTCCCCCTCCCTATCTATATTATCCCCTACCCAGTTATAGTCCCCTCCTAATATTACATCTTCCATTGTATATCTTTCTAGATATTTTGATAGATTTCTAATAAATTCCTGTCTTGGATATTTGTTGAAAGGCATATAGAGGTTAATAAAATGTATTTTCCCAATTTTGACATGTAGTAGTCTCCCTTTAAAATCTTTACCCTCTTCTATTCTCTCCCATTGGATTCCTGGTTTATTTTTAATTATTGTTGCCACACCCCCTTTCACATCATTCCCCTCAAAGTCATTTTTCAACAGAATTCTATTTAAGTGACTTTCACAAAAAGATATCACATCATTTTTAAAACCATTATGGGTTTCTTGTAAAAAAAGAATATCAAAATGTAGGCTTTTATTGAATTTTGCAAGTTTTTCTATATTTATTCCATTTACATTTATTGAGTATACTTGGAAGTTCGTTCCTTCCATTTCTGGTTGCACCCAGGTTGCCGCATTTATGGTTGCCACTTGATTTTATTTTGATTTTTATTCATAATAATTTTTTTGATTTTTATTCAACGGGCGCACTGGCTTCAGAGTCTCCCCCCACCCCCGTCAAAAGGGTGGGTGGGGTTTCTTCTGTTGAATTTGTATTTCCTTTGCTTGCTTGTTCAGTCTTGTTCTCTGTCGTATTGTCTTCCATTACTTTTCTTTGCTTATCATCCGTCTCACTCTCGTCTTCACGTCCTGTTTCATAATCATCATCATTTCCAGTTTCTTGGTCATTTTCCTGTTCAAATATTGTTTCATTTTCTGTTTCTGTTTCTGTTTCCATTGTTTCTTCTTCGATTGTTTCCTCCCTTTTCTTTTTAGTTATGGTTTCCTTCCTCTCTGACACATTTTTCCTTTCTTCTATTGTATAATCTTCATTTCTTCCTGTTTCGCCCTCCTGGGGTGATTCCGGTCCTGTGGCTGCTTTTCTTTTTATTCTCAACTTTGGCATTGGCGTGGATGTTAGAGGTTGAATTCCTATTAAGTCATTCCCAGTATGGTTATCCTGTTCCTCTTCCTCTGATAAGCATCCGTACCTATTTCTCAACGTTAGTCCCTCTTTGTTGTTTGGGGTTTTTGAAAGTCCCGATTTGTTTGGGCTAAGTACTTTTTGCCACTCCAGTGTCAATTGTTCTTCTCCCCTTATTTCTGTTAAGTACATATTCGTGAGTGAGCTTGCCGTTACTTCCTTATTTTGCTCTTTTTCAGTTCTGACTTCTTTTATGAGTTTTAGTATCGGATCGGGTTCTTGCATGTTACGATTTAGTGGTGCAGCTGCCACCCTACTTGCGTACGTATCCCTGTTGGTTGTGCCTTGCGCTGTTTGTTCTACGCCAGGGCAATCACGTGGTTCATGCCCCGTTTGAAAACATCTGTGGCATCTCCGATCTTGCTCTGCTCCTCTATACCAACTTCTGAGTTTGAACCCCATGACATAGTAAAATAGGGGTATTTTCTTTGCATCTTCTTTTTGCACATAAATAATTCTGTTTCCGGATTTGATCGGCGCAAAACCCCAAATTGTTGCCATCTTGTGGGTTACGACCTTCGCTCCGAATTTCTTTTCAACTTTTAGAACAAGTTGATCTGTATCCACTTCAAATGGAAGTCCCACTATATGAATCTCTGTTAACTTTGGCTCGATATTTCTTGTAAAGGGTTCTGTCTACTTTACTACTGCTCTCATCCCTTTTATTTCTATTTCCGTCATTTCTAATAACGGAGTTCGATCTTTTGTGTATATCACATATTTGTTCAGTCCTCCATTTTGAAGCGCGCCTATCTTCCCGATCTCCACACCCATGACATGCATTGCCATCAGTATTTCCGCTTGTGTTGGTGCTTGTGCGGCTCCTTCAAAATCCAAAGTCTGACATCCTGGTGGATGATGCACAAGTAGTCGTCTATCTTCTACACTAGTTCTGAAGTACTGGTTCAGTTTAGATCTTGTCATTACATTTCTTTCCTCCATGATTTCCATTGTAGTAAGACAAAGCCTAAATCTCTTAATTAAAGTTCATATAACATAATTCCTTGAAAAACAGGTACCACACCACTGTATAAAGATTCAATTTATATAAAGTTATTGTAATTTCAATACTAGGGCGGTCGTGTTACAGTAAGTCTCTTGAAATAGAGTAGCACTAATCTCCTTGAGTTGAGTTGAGTACTTCTCAAACCTACCTTTGACTGACCGTCCAACAAAGTTAATATGAACAAAATAAACACAAATGGCAAAACTAACAATACAATACAATAGTGCAAAGTTTCCCAACTGGAAACGTGCACAACAAAACCACAGTTAATGAATTTACAGAAAAAATATATAATAATACCAAAAAAAACCCACTTGCCTTCTCACTAGACAGTTTGTTTTGGTCGCATCATTTCGATACGTGCCACGATAGCTAATGTAGCTCAGAGCACACAATGATTTAGACAGTAACATTGATACCCTTGCAAAGCAGGAAACCAAATGGTTTGAACTTTGACAAAAGAAACCACACAATGACAATTTGCAGTTTTAATGCTTGATTTGTATCTCTGTTATGTGATTAAATTATAAACACATGATGGCGCCATTGTCAAAACATTTCGAACTTATCTCTATAAGTTTGTGGTAAGGTTTTTAATCTACGATATCAAAGGCCAATCCATAATTATGTCATGTTGATGTGTTTATAACACTGAGTAGTTCCGTCTAATTTATCGACGATTTCAAAGATTATGCGATCAAACCTTTATTCTACCGGGAAATAGTTTTACTCTAGCTTGATGTAATCCAAATATTTTGTTTATGGGCAACTGAAACCCAGTCTTAATAACATTATTTTGTGAGACTAGTTTCACTGAGAGTGATGGGTGCAAAGTTGATTACATTGAAAACCACGCAGGTACTCGGTTCCTTCGAGACATAATATTAAGTTGAAATTTCGTGTTCGTTGGCTTGTTGGGAAATAATTCAAATAAAACGTTAATAAATTTAGTACCAACTGGATTAGTTGTATATATACTGCACTTAATGAATAATCAGTGTCAAAATAAGTTTAAAACCTCATTCAAACATAAAGACAAATATCAATGTGACCAAATAATAATAAATATTATTTACTATAAGACACCCCATGAACTATTTACCTAATTTAGAACTCAAGTTGAACACACTCTGCGTAGAATGAAAACTGAAAGAACAGAAAACTGATCTACAGCAGAAAATATAATTCAGAATGTATCGGTCTAGGCGAGAGAGAGAGAGAGAGAGAGAGAGAGAGAATAAGAGCGCACGGGTGATTTTTACTCACACGTTGGTAAGCATTATATAGAAAGGAAAGAAGCAATTAAACAACACATGTACATCACCTGTGCATATGTGCAGATCATACAGCATTTGAAACACCCATATAATATCGGCTGGAACAAAATACATCGGATGACTGAATAGAACCTTACGCATACAATTCAGTTATCTATATGATAAAGTCGTTCTCAAGGCACTTAATGCGCTGCTTTAGGTGGCAGGGTACAGTTTCGTAAATTGTCCCCTGGCAAAGTTCTTAACTTAAGGCTATGGTGTGACTTTTTCAGCTAGTATTGTTTACTATTTATAGATATGGATATATTTGTGAACTAGGTGCTTCGGGCTTGTGTTGTTCTTGAAACTGATGTCACGCATGTAAACATTCCATAGTTGCTCCGCAGTATGTTGATAGTGAAATACCAATAGTCGGCAAGGAACAAGAGTTAGCCTCCCATAAGAGTAGACACGTGGGTTCAAGGCATGTAGAATATCTCAAAAACGGCTTGGATGACAACTATTCTGAATTGTATCAAACTATTTAGTAGACAATGTTTTTCAACATTTTCATCCAGGGAAAGGGCTTGCGTTTGCACTGTGAGCACCACATATTTTCAAAAATGGCCTTCGGAGGTGAAAAATGCATGTATAAAATAGGGGTTCGGGTGCATAAACTTTTTCTGCTATAAACTGTCATTGACTTCTCTGGTCAAGTGGATAATATTCTTATGCTTTGTTTTAATATAGGTATCTAATAATATGGACCTTTTTCACTTCACTTATGTATTTGATTTTTTATGATTTTTTATACTAGGTCGCTGATTGCAGCATTAAATTTGTACATAAATCTGGCCCCTGCCCCCTTAGAAACGTTATTTCCCATCTCATCCTTAATAATAATAATAATAATAATAATAATAATAATAATAATAATAATAATCATATTAATAATAATGAGAACTTTGTATAGCGCCTAATCTTTAGAAGCTCTACGCGTTTTACAACATTAGACAACACCTATAAGATAAAAAAAATATAATAATATTATTACAAAAACAAACACCATGAAATTAGAAAAACATTATATATAAAAAACATGCTGTGAATATTTAAGGTAGGAAACATTATTAGGTCTTTAAGTTTGTTCTTGCAGTCGAAATAACTGAGTTTTGAGAGCACTCTTGAATGGGATCACTGTGTCTTTGTGTCTAAGTTCAGTGGGAAATTCATTCCACGTTGCTGGGCTTTGGTATGCAAAAGAACGCTGTTCTTTTGACTTTGTTTTCATAGTGGGAATAATGAGTATACGATTGTCAGAAGAGGAGCGTAAGTATCTTGCTGGTGTGTACACATGGGTGAGGTCGGATAGGTATGTTGGACTAGAGTCCGTCAGTGAAACGTAGCACAGAGAACAAATTTTGTGTTTGATTCTGGATCGAAAGGATAGCCAGTGTAGGGTACAGAGCAGCGGGGAGGTGTGCTCTGATCCTGGTACTCTAAGTATGATCCGAGCAGATGTGTTTTGAACTTTTTGAAGTTTTTGGAGTAGATATTGAGATGAACCAGACAGAATTGAGTTACTATATTCAGTCTTGAAAGTACTAATGAACACACAAGTGTTTAAGTGGCATCAACTGAAAGATATTTGCGAATGGAGCTGATGCGTCTTAGCTCAAGATATGCAGCCTTGCATATGTTCATGACATGTTGGTGCAATGTGAGAGTACTGTCCATAGTAACACCTAGGTTTCGTACTGATTGTGTGAATTTAATGTTGGTGTTGCTCATATTTATTGTTTGAGGTAAAGGATGTGAATGAGAAAGTCTTTGTGTTGTAATCAGAATTGCCTCAGTTTTATCATCATTCATCTGCAGCTTGTTACATGTCATCCATGATTTCACATCAGAAATGCACCTCTTTACACCTTGGCTAGTAGCATCAGCTTCAGTTGGGTGGCTAGATTTGTATCTTTGGGTGTCATCAGCGTACAATTGGTGAGACACTGGATGATGATCTATGACAC
This sequence comes from Sinohyriopsis cumingii, assembly GCA_028554795.2. Lineage (NCBI taxonomy): Eukaryota > Metazoa > Mollusca > Bivalvia > Unionida > Unionidae > Sinohyriopsis > Sinohyriopsis cumingii. The sequence goes on along the minus strand of CM068826.1, from coordinate 119,349,135 downwards.
TTGAGAGCGGCTGAGTGTATATAATGAAGAGAACAGGTCCAAGAACAGACCCCTGTGGAACACCACAACATAGATCAACTGGGCTGGAGTGTATTCCATTTGCAGACACAATTTGTGTCCTGTTGACCAAGTAGGACTTGAACCACAGTATCATGAATGCCAAATACATGCTGGAGGCGGTGAAGTGATATATAATGGTATATTGTGTCAAATGCTGCAGACACATTAAGGAGGGTGAGGACTTAATTTTTCCTCTATCCTAAGCAGAGAGAATGTCATTAACTACCTTTAGAATAATAGTTTCAGTACTGTGGCAAGGGCGATATGCAGATTGTATATTGCTAAAAAGACTGTTTGAATTCAGATGAGATGCAAGCTGGGATAGAACAACCTTTTCTAAGATTTTTTATATGAATGGGAGATTAGAAATTGGGCGGTAGTTCTTTAAATCGTTATGGTCTAATGTTGGTTTCTTCAGGAGAGGCTTTACAATGGCAGTTTTGAAAAATGATGGGAATTCCCCTGATGAGGGAGAGATATTTAATAACATCAGTTAGTGAAGGCAAAACTGAATCTAAGCACTCAAGCAGCAGTAATGTTTGTATTGGATTAAGTTCACATGACTTTGGTGCACTCTTCATCAGGATTGTACGTACGAAATCCACAGAGACAGGTTCAAATGCTGTTAATGGTTGCCGCTCAGATTCTGTATCCCAACTGTATGGTGACTACTAGTCAATTGAAATTGTGGTGTCAAGCTTATCTCTAATAGTTTGTACTTTGTCACGGAAGAAATTTGCAAACATGTCCGGAAGGTCGACTGGAGGTAAGGTAGTTGGGAGTGGTGTATTTGTTCCTTGATATTAGCTTGTTAGTAATCTCGAAGAGCTCTTTGCAGCTGGAACTTTCCATGATCTTAGTAGTGTAGTGGGCTTATTTCGCTGCATGGACTATATTTATGACATTCTTCTTAGCGGCTTCATAGATTTGCTTATGAATAGTGAGTCTGGTGGAAAGCCAAAGCCTTTCAGCTTTACGGCCGTCTCTTTTAGCCACGTGCTTATATATATATATATATATATATATATATATATATATATATATATATATATATATATATATATATATATATATATATATATATATATATATATATATATATATATATAGAATCAAGCGATATATACAAGTCAAATGTATGTCTTGCGATCTGATGCATTTGGATTCCTGTAGGGTGATTGTGGTAGTAGTTAAGTTTACAGCAGTACAGGCAATGTCAGCGTCTTTCATGTATAAATGTCTAACTTACACAAGGAAGCGAGAGGCAGACCATCGCCAGTGTCTGTATCAAGTATAAATGTCTAACTTACACAAGGGAGGGAGAGGTAGGCCATTGCCGGTGTCTTTTAAGTATGAATTTCTAAATAAGGGAGGCAGAGTTAGATATTCAATAAGTCAGCTGCTTTAAAAACAAACGCACGTCATGTTATTTCAACTAAAATATTTAAACATTATTTATATACAAAATGGACGAGGAGTTTCATCAATGTATCTACTGCATTCGGGTTATAAGTTAAAATGAATGTTTGAATTTCTTCACATCCTAATGGTCTTGGTGTGTTAATCTGGATTCACTCACTGAAAAGTTTGTAAGATATTAAATGCAACTACTGAAGTCAACAAGACAAAATCGGTATGGTCTTCATTTATATTATGAAATATTTTGATCTGTATTAATATCTTCTAACGACAGATAAAGTTATACAGTGCACTAAAATAGGGAACAAAAGTCTTTGGAAATCACGCTTTTTAATTCCAACAATGAGAGCTAGGAGGTACTCGCTATCTCATGCCATGCCTAAAGAAAAAATAGGTTAGAGATATGCATAAAGCGCAGTTAATAGCAGTTAGCTATCATCCCGTCTGCCACTGTAGACCTTTGACAGTTATATTGTCCTGGAACGTTCTCAAGTCGATGAAGCGTCAGGTATAAGCAAATATGAAACTCAAATGAAGGTAATCACAAAATCCGTAAAACGGAATGATCGATTGTTTCGTTATGAGCGTTTAAGCTCTATATGAGTTATGTCATATTCAAGATCAGAGGTCATATGTACATAATAGAACCTTTTCAGACTAAAAACGAAAGACATGTCATGCCACTAGCTCACTAGCTGTATAAATTCAACACGGAGGTTAATAGTCTTAGGTTATGTTCAGCGAAGAATTTTGGCATCAGTGAACTAAAAGAGAATCAGCTATTATTGGATCATATCATGTTCAATATCATTAATATCATTTCTCTGATTTGATCTGAACTTTTGATAAGCAGTGAAGAATATATTATCTGCATTCAACGTATGGATGTATGGATGTGTGGATGGATGGATGGATGGATGAATGAATGATGGATGGATGGATCTATGCATATATAGTAAATATGTTGAAGTTAATTGCACAAACATGTAGGAAGATAAACCTTTCAGAATAAATGTAAACATCAATTGCAGGAAGATACATGTACATCATAAAGATTCTAAAATCATAAAATAAAAGGTAAAGTTAACACATGCAACATTCCGTGAAAACCTACACACCACATTTCCTAAAAAGATCAAAAATGTTCTAGAGGGATACATCATGATACAGATGTTTCATGCCGTTCGTGTCAAAATATTTCTGTCGCAACAGGTGGAAGTAGACAAACTCGGCCAGTATATGTTAGACTGTCAGTGGACATTGGTAAAGTATGCACTCTTGGCAAGGTTCGCTTTTCATGCACGAGTCAATTATGTGTGTCCGATACGCAACTGGCACAATACCACCTCATCTCTGAGAGTTGTTCAATACAACGGATGCCTCCCTCCGACAAGTAGTGTGTTTGATATTCTTGTTGGCGTTTCCATTCCTCGCAGTTATCTTACTATGACGAATATACTGCTTTGTAAAATATTTTAAGTCAGTGTATGGAATCTTCCATTCAGAACTGGGTATTTGCAGGGCAGCTATGGCTGCATTAACTGTCCTTTCAATACCATTTTGACCAGTGTGACTTGACAACCAGCAGTATATAATGAATCTACATTATACGTATGATAGTAGTTTGTTGGATTAGTGATACCAGAGTAGTATATCGTCCATTATTCCGTTCCATAGTTTTGTAAATGCAACTTGTTAAGGATATATGATGATATTTGGAACTGTCATTATGGTCCTTTCCAGGTTTGGGTACTGAATGTATCGTTGTTTCTCGTCAAGAGTGTGAAGTCGTCAGTTTCCCAAATTTATTTTGAACATGTTTAGCATTTCTATTGAGAGCTGCTGCGTAAGGTAAGTGTTTCCAAACTCGATAATGGATATTATCGGGACCTGAAAGTGTCATAAGTTCAATGAAGGGAATATTGTAATTCATTGAGAGTGAATCGTTCATTGTAATCTTCAGCACTAGCAGATTTCAAATTTAGATGGACATTTCTTTCAGGTTTTTGACAGGATCGAAGATTTCAGAGTAATTCTCTTGTGAGCAGTTTTTCGAGAATGTTTCGGCCAATGTATTTCAGATATTGGACAAGGTTATCACCATTTCGTCAGATTTATGTCAATGTTTAATACATCTGCTTTATTTTTCTTCGTACCGCAATTCCATATTGATTTAATGGAAAAGCATCAATTTAGTGTAGATAAATCGGATCTCAATGTTTTCCTCTTGCGCTCACTAACGATGCGACGAGCCTTAACTCGGTATATATGGTATTTATTAAGATTTTCCGATATTACATTGCATTGAAATGCTAATGGAGGCTTTTCCGTTCCCTGATGGCATATTTGAAAGCATCATCAAAGCATAGTTTGTTTATACTTTTACGAATCACCGAAGGTTTAGTATTTAATACTATAGCCCAGGCGTTTCTCAGTAAATTGGGGGCACTGGATCCACTACGTTGTCTAATCGATCAGCTTATCAGATTTGACTCACAGATGTATTGAAACGCTTGACAGTCTGCATTGTCAAATTTCAATCTCTGCCTGAGCGCTTGAGGTTTTCGGAATATTAGTTCTTAAATATATTGGAAACTGATCACTGCCACTGCCATGGTTGACAATACGTTCCTTGGACCGAGATATACTGAGCAAAGTGCAGAGTGTAAAGTAGTGTTCAGATACATTCTGTGTTTGGGCGTTTCGAGACTTATGGTGATATACACTCGCCTGGGATTATTATCGGTATTTATTTAAAAACTGCAGTAAGTTGTTGAAATCAACCCTATAACTTTCTTTTAATAAGTTTTTCTAAAGACAAATATATATTGTGTCGTATTCTTAAGTAAAATCATGATTTTATCAATATTTACTTTCAAACCTCAGCCATTCCGATGTATTATGGTGTGAGACATATGTACGAAATCGGCGGAATTAAGAAACTTCTGGTTTTCGCTGACGTGATATCAGGGGAATCTCCAGTTTCGATACCTTCTAGACCCCAAAAGTTATTAGAGAGCGTAATAGGACCGTCCAATCCATGAACGAGTCTAGTAGAATTTTTAATCTTCACTTTATCTGATATAGAGCATGCATTGCCTCTGCAGCAAGCAGCCCGTTGGACCGGATTTAACCGGTGTTTCGGGAGTTGCATTCAGTATCACGTGGTAATGCAATTATTCCTTGACCACGGGTGCCAGTAGCTCGCTGCCCTTTTCTTGTGATGCCTTTAGGTAGGTTTTCTTTTTTTATTCATAGACTGAAACCTTTATTATTTAAGTTGTCTACTTTGCTCGGGTTTCGTTGTCGTCATTACTGAACTTGGTTAGGGCTGGCCATGAAATGTTTGCCTGGATACAGCCACTATTTGTGGAAGGATTCTTCTCCACTTTAGCTGCGCTGACGTAGATTTTGCTGGCTATGTTAAGTGCAATTGTGGCTTCCACATATCTTCTTACCTGCAGAACACTGAGGCATTTCTATTGTTCCATGCGTTTCATCTCCTTCTTGAGTTTCAACTAAGAGCAGTGTCTAGCATATGAAAAATATTCTGCTGGCAGTTCTCACAAGAGATTTTCTCTGACCACGACGGCCAATCGTTATACTCTTTTACACATCTGGGACAGAGTGGCTTCCTCATGCAGCCATATTTCTGGCCGTTGAAACACCCCATAGTATTAAGAATGAAACGGTCCAAAGGCAGGTGTAAAAGCTGGCTTTAATCGATGAGGTAGTGTCGAGCAGTCCAACGTCAGTATGAAAGTGTTTGGGGAAGTCAATTTGCCGTTAAGGCGAATATTAATTCGTTTCAATTGTGAGACATTGTAAGAGTAAATATTCTCGAACATCTCAGATTCGATGCAGTCACCCAAATCTCTAGATCGAACAAAACATCTTGACGAGTTGAGATGTCTTGTGGAAATACCTTAATTGGTTTCCTAGCAGCCGTTGCGCGCAAAGTAGATTGTCAGAGTATGTTTTGCAGCAACACTCAACAAGTTGGCATGATCTCAGTCTTGTTCTGCAGCCAGACCTTGTAGTATTTCAGCTATCATAGAAGGTGAGAGGTTGGATAGAGTTTGTTTTTCATCATTTGATTCAAAGATGAGAAATCTTGGTCAATGTCCTGATTTGGAGGATTATCATCCTAGTCGCTGGTTGAATTATTCCTATTCCTTTCGAGACAAGGTTTCACACTAATGTTTGACGTTTTGATGGGTTTTCCATAATGTAAGATTATTTTGGAATGACCTGTGCTCACCACCCGCCTCAGAGTTCATCAAGGGGAGAAATATTTTCACGTTTATATATGGCGTTTCTCATGTGTGAGCTACACATAGTGATATACTATAGCAAATTAGAAAATTTGCTCAGCTCTCCCATGACAGAGGTAATGTCCTGTGAGAGGTTTCAATACCAAATTTAGACCAAAATTATGTTGATTAATCAGAGTATGCCACTTCCATTTCTACGTATGCAAACATATAACATTTTCGTTCACAGTGATGTTATGCTTCAATTTAGAACGATAGTACCAAAAGTTTATTTAAGATGTTCGAGATCAAAAGCTTACGAGTCTCTGTCCCCATCTAATGTATTGGAGAAATCGATAAATAATTACTCAAAGATAAAAGTAAGATCAGAAATCTTATCCAAATCTTGCAAATAAAACATGCTGATTTAGGCCAGTATTTTTAATAAAGAGACCGTCTGATGTTGCCCAATCTCGACCGATCCTAGGCAAATAAAGCAACTATCAAAAGGCCGTCTAAAATAGTACCGGAAACTGCATTCTCTGTCGAGGTAACCGTTTGGATGAGGTTCTTTTTCAATAAATCACGCACAAGGAAAATCTTAATGTTCATAAAGAAAGGATGAAAAGTTACTTTTATGAAAAACAGAATCAATGGAATTTGAAATAAACTTTTCTTAGATCTGTTTAACTTGCTAGAAGAATGAAATGTCTGTTGTATAAAGTAATTTGCCTTGGAGTTGGCAAAAGGTAGTTAAGTTTGCCAACCGTTAAGACAATATTCTGTCTATCAGTAACAACAAAAAATGTTCTAGAAATACTATGAAAGAAATACGACTTTATATTGTCTTTGTGTCCATACTTCATATTGTAGTATAGGAATAGTGCGAGAAGCAAAGACGCATTCCGATGCATTTTAAACATTTCTTAACAGGTCATTCTCCCACCTATACAAAATAACATCAGTATTTTCCTCCCCCTCCCATGATTGCAGTTTTCAATCGTGAATATTTGTTTGTGAATACATTTCGAACTGATCAATTGAGTCAGCTTTGTGGCTTCCGTTTTACCAGCAAACATGATTCAACACCTACATGTTTGTTACAAAGAGAGCTGACATTATTATCATTTTCATCACATGCAACAACTGCTTATTGACTGCCAAAGAGACTAATGGATGTGTGGTTGTATGCGGCAAAGAAAATATATGGCATTATTTGAAATGCTACCAGTTTTAGATGTACCGTTCCAAGACTTCTTTGTATGGAATACTCATTTATATTTATATAATCATGATAATAACACAAAAAAGTTCATATACAATTTTCCTTCCTATCATCGCCGTCATCCAACACAGTTTGGGTCATTCTTGATCCATTTGATTAGTTGTATGATTCTTAATGGGATAAAATCTAAACCATATTATATTCTGTCTGATGGATTGAATAGGAGCAAGTTATACATATAACTAACAATTACGAGTCAAGCTAACAACTATGTATCTATCAAAAGATCGAAAAATAAATACGACAGACCTTCGTTATGTGTATTTAATTTGCTAGTTTTTTGTTTCTTTCTTCAGATTAAATGTTATGTGTCAGTGTATTTTGGACTTAAACCTTTCGAAAAATCAAGTTCATAGTGTTCATGATTAAAGGCATTCATGATGTTCTTATTTGTAAACAAAAAATACAAAGTTAATATGTTCTCTATAAGCATGGATTAAATATTAGGATCACAATATCTGAGTCAAGTTCATTATGTTTACTACATTCTGTATTATAATGTTCGTAACAGAATCTTCTTGAATGGAAGTTTCCATTAATTAGTAGTTTTAGAGAGCTTCATAAATCTTATTTATCTAGAAATTTCTAATTCTTCTTGTAAGATCATGAAACAGAATCTTTTGCAGTGTACAGTATTTGATGTGGTTGGAATTATTTATTCCAATTATTTTTCTCTGGAAATACAACGTGTTCATCTATAATGCTCTTGGACAGACACATTAACTGGGAATTATAGTGAATACAGACATGGACATCGTGGATTATGTTAATGTGATTCATTAAAAGACTTATCACATCATCACGTCACTACAGGTACATCAACACTTTCAGCACTGAATCTTATTTCGAACACCACTGGGATTTATTTCGAACTTTATTCATTATCACTGGTGATACACTCTTTTTTGAATATTCTTAGGATTTAATTCGCATTTCTGTAAGTTCTTTTTACACTTTCGTTTTGTATTATAAGGAAAGAAATTATTTGTTGAAATGTACAAAACATGTTGGTTTTCGCTCTTTTCTATTACTTATTTTAAGACAATAGAGTTATAACACTTTCCACACATGAACCTAGCCAAAGAATTTACGTATGGCTGGATATATGAATGAACAAAACACATCTTAAATAAATAAATAAATGTTCGAATGTAAAATTCGTTTAATAAAAGCTACCCTTGCTTTAAATGACCTATATTATTAAATATTTATCTCACATATACTACTTGCCACGACGAGACGTAGCAAGATATACTTCATGCATTAGGGTGCAAAAGCCAGTTTTTATGCACAAATTAAATGCCGAATTCACCGGCCTAGTATACATTTTATAAAAAAAAAGATACACAAGTGAGGTCACAAAGGTTTTGGATAGCTATATTAAAACAAAGAAAAAGAATATTAATCACATAACCAGAGACGTCAATGGCAATTCATAACAATAAGTTTATGCTCTTCAACATAAAACAATTATACCTGCATTTTTCACTTACGAAAGTAATTTTTGACGCAATGTGTTGCTCACAGTGCAAACACAAGCCATTATCCCAGGCGATAATTCCGCAAAACACTGTGCCCTAAACAGTTCAAAATAGTTGCCATCCATGCCGTTTTTGAGATATTATACTTGACTTGAACCCATATGTCTGATTGACTAGCTCTTATACCTAGTCGACTGTTGGTATTTCACTGTCTATATTGTAAAATATCTATGGAAGGTATACAAGCCTGACATTAATTTCAAGAAAACCACAATCCAGAAACACCCGATTCACAAATATATCCATATCTTTAAGCATTAAACAATAATAGCAGAGAAAGTCACAATTAGCCTTAAGTTAAGAAAACTCACAGGGGCCAATTTACGAAACTTTCCCCTGCCACTGTGATAGGTGATAAAAATGTTGTTCCCCTGTCTATATGTCATGCAAATGCCCACAATGATGTCAAACTCAGCAGCTGTTACAAGAACAGTGAATACATTCCTCCCTGATAAATATAATCACAGTGCCAGTCAGTGAAATATAAATAATACACCGCAACAAAAATGGGCTTCTTCACATGTTTTTTTTTCATGAGATAGAGTTTTAAAACAACAAAAGAAAACAGATTTTAACACACGTTTGCTCTTGTTGTTTAGACAACAAGTTCATGACGAGTGAAACCAGACTCTATATATATATATATATATATATATATATATATATATATATATATATATATATATATATATATATATATATATTCACCTCTCACCACACTCCCGGGTTCTCTCAATTCAAGCATAGCACATGCAATGAACTGGACCGATGCGTAATTGTTAATTAATTATGCCTCAGATGTTGCTGGATTTCTCCTCTTGCTACCGCATACAACCTTCCCCTGCCTGGGCTGTTTACAATGGACAATTTTAACTTCTCAGGTTTCAGAAACCTTCCGATGAAACGTTTGTTCAATGGGCTCGATCTTTGATGAGTTTCACGCAACACGTGGTAGTGTACTTCTTTTCTTTCGAAAATATGCAAGCTATTTTGCCAGATAAATACCTGTCTTGGAATTGTCTATTATATATCCATTAGTTTTGTCATTTTGTCTATGGTCTTTCATATTTTAAAAAAAACGAAGTTTGCTCTTTTGGGCCTTTGTACCTTTTTGATGCTATAGTGTCATACAATATGACTGTATTGTTTCAGAAATTGCTTGTTCATTATTTGTGGATGGTATCTGGCTTCTAAAATGAAAGGAAAATTGAGATAAAATTTCTCATTTCATAATTATACCAAAATGTGAAGCAACCATTTACATTATCACATAAATATGTAAGAAGAAAACAGATATTTAAATAATTAATTTTCACTTCAATGTTAATTCGATCATTGCAATCAGTATACAAATTGATATGAAATATGTCCTTTCAATGGCGTTTGTAATTTGTTCCAAGTATTCCTTAACTTTCTTTTAAATTGTATCTGATATCTTTTCATAGCAAGAGTTCATCTTATAGATATCGGATCTCCGTATTTTCCTCTTCCGCTCTCTAATGATGCGACGAGTATTAACTCGGTATATCCGGTACGCATTCACATTTTCTGTTGTTTGATTTGGACCTTGCTCGCAAGATTTACAATATCATCAACTTGTATTTGATCTTGTAATTGTCGAGTTTACACCTCGTCATGGTCAATACGATTTTCAAATTACCAATCAAAATCTTCTACACCGCCTTATGCCATTTTTCTGTTATTTAAAAACGAACATTTGATAAATGGACAGGAGTGAGCTCGACAAAGAATTAGGATTTTAGGATGGAAAAGTAATCAATTTGATATCTGCAGAAATATATCGAAGAATGCAACGAGGAATTAAACATAGAGGTGGCAAATGAAAACATAGAAGAAAAAATATAATTTTCATTAAAAGGAGGTTTTTGGAAAAATGAGATCACGAAAGCATAAAATGTTCGTCAATACTAGACCATTGTGATATGTTGTAGTTTGTACTTTGATATAACGGACTATAAAATTTCAATTCTTTCGACAGTTTAATTAATGAACTCAAATATGATTGCATGGCTTCAAAGCGATTACCTAGCACTGAGTGCAGGTTTGATTACTCATACGATTATATAGTCTTCAACTAAGTAATAGAAAGATCGATAATCAACAAGATTTTTTTTTTTAGAAATTCACCAAATAATTTACTTCAATAGAATACAAAGCAAAAAATTTTAAAGGAACATATTGCATTATGAATTAAATCCTAAATAGTCATATAATTTCTAACACAGGTCCCAATGATTAAAGTTCTAAATAAGCGTAAGCGGTATTCCAAAAATAAATCCAACGCTGGAAGTGTTGATGTGCCTGTGATGGCCTGTTTCCTGGTGATGTGACAACATTCTTTTATAGAATCCCAATAATACAATATAAGAATATATCCCTATTTTGTATTTCGTTTTAAATCCAAGTGTCTATTTACAAGAAAGTTATTTTGAAAACATTTTTAATTACAAAGAATAATAACTTCAATTAAATAATTAGATTAAATATATTCCTGCCCAAATGAAATACTGGACACAACAATAATGCAACTGATTCTGCTCAAATCTTACAGCACGAATGATAATTTCTAGATAAACAAGATAATCTAGTCCTCTACTTGACATCGGGTCACAATTGGTATTTTCTAAAAAGAAAACAAACTATCGTCTAATGGAAAATTTCATTCTGGAAGGTTCCAAATATTTAAAAGATACAATCTTAGTTATGATTTAGTCGGTTACTAAAGTTATAATATGCAATGTGGTAAACAACAGGTAGACCCGGCATTTCATGGAGGAATTTCTATTGATCTGGACTCCGATATAGATAAACACGTTGTTTACAGAACAAAAAAACAAAACAAACGAATGATTCAGATCAGGTAGAAAATTAAATTAATTTTGGACAAGTTCAAGTCCAAAATACAATTAACTATAACATAGCAAATTAAGTATGCATAACCTGACATTCAGTGATATCGGCTTCTTTTTGCTCTGGAACGTCTATTTAGAAAAGGCTGTGCTGGACCCAAACGCATGAAGTACGACCGCATCAACAAAGGAAACAGAAAACACTAAGGTATGGTTAGATGAATAAAGTCTATTGGTTGTTTTGATTAGGATACTCATAACAATTGCTGTTTTAGGAATGTCTGTCTGTCATGTAGTAACGCTGAAAATGAAACACTGACTCAACCTTATTGTTAAAGATTTAATCCATGATCAAATTTGCCATCCTGCATGATTAACCATTTCTGCTACGCTCTTCTTTCGTTTTCCTCAAAAGCATTTCAGGATGTTTTGATTTGTTGGCTAACGTATATCGAGTATTTGTCGAGAGAAACAATGTCTTTGCTGACCTGGATCAAATAGATCAAACAAAAAGATGTTACAATGTGATAAATATAACGTGGTTTGTGAAATATAGGCATCTATAGTAGAAGTTAACTGATGGTACATCTAATGTTTCCACAGTCGCATTTGATGTTGATGTTGTCTTTAATTGTTTAAAAATTCTAATTCTAGTACTCTGAATTAATTTTCCGTTTTATACGATGGCCGATAGATTATTTCTTGGGCTCATTGCTTTTATATTATCAAATTAAATTGTATACATTATTATTGTATTTTTACAGATTTAATTTTACTGGGAACTATACAGCCACGATTGTGTTGATGTCTCGTTAAACCCCATTTGGACATTTAATTAATTTTCTAATGCACTTTAACCGGTGTATACACACCATTACTTGGCAATGCACATCCAACTTTTCCCCGTACCTGGATGGTATGAACGATGTCATGAATGATAAACGATCTGCAAGATGAACTAATCGATCGAATCATTGAAGGCTGACTGACGAGAAGCTTCCAAACTGGATGGGTCAGAACACATTATTAGGGATGATAACGTCTGATTACCAATGCGTTTACCACATTCTGTGTAAGATTGTCCTAAATCAATTTGGCAAGTACGGTTCAATCGACAATTGCATGGATTCAATATGTTTTGCGGGATGTGTACTTCAGTAGATACCTCTCCATAGCTTTTAATAATAATGAGGTTGTCCCTTATCGATATCGAGATATCATCGCATTGATTACAAACATCGCTTAAGTTCATGTTTCAGTTATCAGTAATTCTACTTGTAACAATCAAGGATTTGATTATCAGATTCCATAGAGGATTTGATTTTAGACATTGATAATACGAGAATATCCTTCTTTATTACACAAATGTAGACGTCGGAGACAACTCAGCGGTCTAAAGGACGCATAACACGACAGCAAAATGTGTCTAAAGTGTTTCTGTAAAGAAAGCAATTTACATTTCTTGCTTAATCGTAAACGGTACGCATAATTAAGAGACAAGCATAATTGAGAAAGCTAGGTGTCTAGGTAGCCTGAAATATTGGGAAAAGTATTATTGATAAAAATGCAGTTCTTCTGCGGTTAAATATCATTATATCTAAATATAAACTAACGATTTTTCAGTTACGTCAATTTAAATATAACATTCTGGCATTGTATATGTTCTAGGAATACATTAAGGTCATTAATTTGTACAGAATTGATTTACGTCCTTATCACATTCTATCCTAATGAAATATTCATTTGGTACAATCAATTGCGAATAATCGACCAGCATACTAGTGATTCTCATATCATCATTTTGATGAATGTTCTTGCCAATTGTCTCATCCTGATTAAACGTACGTATCCGACTGCAAGAGCTGAGTAAAGATATCCAAGTGCGATTTGCTCAGTATTTGATGTTTAAACAGTTACTCTTCTTCTATCAAAAATCGTTAATCGATAAGAACGTTACCAGTTCATGTTGTCAGTGAAAACATTTTGGTCAGTTATCTGGAGAGACATCCATCTTTCAAGGCCTCTAGATCGTGTTCATTGTGCAGGTGCTTGTGGTATCCATCATCTTACTAATTGAAGTCCATATTCGAACCAAATACATTGTTTATTTGTACCACATGATTCGCAATTAGCTAGTTTCTACTTTAAAATATTTTATTTAAATTAGTTATAAAAGTACTGTGTTTCTCAGCGATAAAATAATTTCCATAATTAAGTATTACCGGTATTCGTTCTGGCCTTACTGTAAATTATTTATGTTTGTGGGTTTTATACAAATTAAACTTGTATCTGCGCTTAAATTCGAGGATTGGCGAGTGATATTATTTTGACAGGAAGATCATTTTTATTCACTAATATTCTTTGGACTTTCATTCGTTATTCACTGGACTTTCATTCATTATTCACTGGACTTTCATTCATTGCTCGCTAGACTCCATTCATTGTTCACTGGGCTATCATTCATTGTGAACTGGACGTTCAATTCGAGATTTAAAACAACAATAAAATCCATGAAGCTTAGTATTTCATGAAGAACAAACTTGTGATTGTAAAATTGCTTCTGAGAAAAATGTTGTCTACGGGTCGCAGGTGGTAATATGGGTATTACACGTAAGATATATGTCGGAAATTTGTTTATATCAACCACAAAAGCACCATACAATTCAATTTAAATGTGTATTGGTGTTTATCAAGGTCATTGTTACATGGATCTTACTTAAAAGTACAGGAATGTTTCCTTTTTCTATTGAAAAATCGAACTGCATAGAAATGATAGAATTTTTAACATACAAACAATTTTGCTCAGTAAATCATCATTGCGATCCATATGAACTCGTGTTGTGATTCTGTACGGGTTAAGTCATCTTCGTTGGTAAAGGGTCATTGATCCACTAAGTACCACATCGACTATGAACGATGTGGATTGATGACCCCTGACTACCGAAGATTGGGCTAGGTATTCTGGCGCCCTGGGATAAGACTAAATAAATGAAAGCTACATGCTTCCTAAATAACACATTTGATTGAATCTACTGGTTTTGAAGTGAGAAAGGAGGAAAATTGGATTTACAATGACTAAATGATCATGGCTGCTTATTCATCTCAGTGTAAATTTGATATAATCACTCACAAAGTTAGCATATGGTCCTTACATTTTTGCCTTATGTTGTTGTTATGAGGTTTAACGCCATTTTTCAGCACACGATAGGCTATACATGGCGGCCAGTATTAATGGTGGAGGAAGCACCCGGGAAAACCTCGGAAAGAACCACCGATCCATGAGAAGCTACTGACAAGCTTTCTCACATACCCACATTGGCCGAATCTGAGACTCGAACCCACGCAGAAAGAGGTGAGATGGCAGTGGTCCGTAACGGAGAGCGCTTTAGACCACTCCGCCACTCGGGGCCCCTGCCTTATGTTAAATTTAAAATACCCAACCATGACGTTTTTGTCTCTAAGTTAATTTATTTTGTGTCAAGCATTAGTATGCTGATCCAAATTTCAAGCGTCATATTCATTTTGTTCCAGTGCCTGAGAAATGTAACGTATATAAAGTGCTAGTTTTGAAAACCGACCTAGAACAAGTCTCGTTCAAACAGAGCCATAAGAAGAGTACTGTTTTAATGGAAACGTGTTCCCCTCCCCATCCTACAAAACAATAAATAATTACACTCAATGTATACTATTACCTATACAATTTAACAGTTCATTATTAAATAACTCATTATGTGAAAAGAGTAAAAGACGCTATCTCAAAAGTCTATATCAACATCAATATGTATGTGCTGGACAATTAGATATACCTGAGAATAAATCGATATGTGATTTCACACCTGTTATAAAGTATCAACTTTTATATGAAATGCTTCTATTAGAGTTGGAGGAACAATATTTTCAATGCATTTTTTGGGGGAAAATAGCAAGATCGATAGGAAAAGAAGCTAATGACATATATAATCAGTTTCGAATAGAGAAACGATCGGAATGAAGTACCAAAACTGCAGAGGATAAACAAAGAGCTGGAAGATATTAGAAACAAAATGATGTACGATGTGAGGGTTAGGTCAAGAGCAATATGGATTGAAGAAATAGAGAAAGTGACGAAATACTTCTGTAATTCTGGAACATGAAACTGCTTAAGTAAAGTGATGCAGTCTATTGCTAAAAGCATTGGTTCTTTAATAGATAATCACAAGGGTGTTTTGGATGAAAGAAAAGTATTTTATATGAACTTATATTAAAAAAACTTGAAGATGATCCTGTCGATCTTGAAACCATACTTAATTAGTCTGATATTCCTAGGCTGAATGATTGAACGATTAGCAGGAAATGGTTTGATCGATTGCCATTGGTAAAAATCTCACTATAATTATACATTGTGTTCTATCATTTTAAGTAAAATATGCAACGCTTTCTATTGGATACATATTAATATGCTGTACAATCTTAATTTCTTGGCAAGTTATTCCTGTATAGCCACGGTTTCCTTGGTGATAAGAAAAAGATACCGTATGGTAATTTGTGCGACTCTGTATTGGATTTGAAATTCATCAGGGATTTATCGTACCGATAAGAAATCACAATTTCCAGCAACACATGCAGTAGAGTTAATACACTAAGATACCTGCATATAAGATTTTGATAGAAGCAACGGGAACCCACCTTTGCAAATGCTTGTTGAACCTTAATGAATTTAATGTTTCTTTGATTGGTTATTTATGTATATATGTGCAATTGGTACACTCATCATTGTTGCTTATATTTAATTTAGAGCATTCAATATCGGCTAACTTATTCCATCTTCGCTTGCCAAGGTTCCGATATGTTAACCCTATCTACAACTTGGCGGATTGATTATATGTTTCAGTGCTTTGTCATAGCGACATCTTTTGGATTTCACGAGTTGCCTCCTTTAGTATGTAATGTCAGCTAACCATTATGGTGTAAAAGCGTAGCATTGTACGTCGGCCGAAAATGGTAGAGGCTATTGACTTCAAAAAGATACTTTGTAAGTATAACATCGAAAGTATGAGTACGCACCAGAGAGAAACGATTACAGGTGTATTTGAGGGAAAGGATTTATTTGTACACGCAACGACCAGCAGTGGAAAATTGCTTATTTACGAGTCCATTCCAGTTGTATGCTGCCCTTGTCTGGGTCACGTAGGAAGAGTGTTCAAATTTGAACAGCTTGATTTGATTGGATGCGGTAGCTTGCCGCGGCATCCAATGAAATTCACAGACCCCAAGAACTGAAATATCTGATCAATCCACCAATGCATAGATAGGGTTAACACATCGGAATATTGCCAAGCGAAGATGAGCTCATAATTAATTTGGGCAATAACAAATTTTGTACACACTCACAACTGGATATATGTGGTGTTCTAGATATCTCAGGTTTAAAAGGTCATTTGGTGCAGCGATTGGCCGAAGTTGGCTTGAGTGTGTATTACAGCGTCCTTAGGTTTCATGGAGTACATGTTTAGCTGGGTTTTTTTTTTTTTTGTTGTTGTTGTTTTGTTTTGTTGTAATATTCTTGTACACTAAAATCATTCAAATCTATTCACGCGTAACAGCATGAAGCTGAAATATGGCTGCATCTTATAACCATTTTTCGCGCTGAAGAGCACGTGCTAAATACATGAGGGCGCTAACAAGCTGTATTATACAGGCAACGTTGTTAATTATAGTCAATGAACGGTTACTATCTGACAATGGGATAAACGAGAACACATTCCGCTGCACCAAAGGCGGAGCGTAAATGATTATATGTTATTGTAATTTGAAGAATTTGGGTACACGAATGAGTTTAGTGTATTTCCAGTCATTGTTTGGTTCTGGTATTGTGGGTTTGAAGTCATTTGTCAGTGCATGATAGGCTATATATGGCGGTCAGTATATTTAATGAAGGATGAATCCGGGAAGATTCCGAGAAGAACCACTGGCAAGCTTTCTTACATTATCGGCGCCGAGACTCGAACCCACGCTGACAGATGTGAGGTGTCAGTGATCTTAAAGGCGAGTGTTTTTGAACACTAAGCCACCGGCCGCCACATATAAGTATGTATTTATGTATGTATGTATGTATGCATGTATGTATGTATGTATGTATGTATGTATGTATGTATGTATGTATGTATGTATGTATGTATGTATGTTTAAAGTTATGTCAGTACAATACAGGCCATATGTGCCGATTAAAGCTAAGTTCTCTCACTACAAACAGTAAAAACTGCAAATAAAAATCGTTAGGAAGAACCTTCCAAACAAAGTTAAATGCAAGAAAGAATAACTAAAGCATGAAGGGTAAAACTATTTTGATGCTCCTAACAACAATGCAAAAAGGAGAGTAATGCAGATATTAAATCTGAAATGATCACAAATTTAATCACAATTTAGTGTAGAACGGAAGTATGATAGATACTCTTCGATGATATATACTTGCAAAAGATGGAGCAGTGCAAGACCTAACCATACATCCTAGTAACATACATGTCCTGCATTATTGACATGAAATTATGGTTGCTTTCACTCGTATTGTTTCATTGCGCGTATCCTTTCATGTTTTTAAAGAAAAAAATTGCACGCACTATTCACGAGATTACAATAAACAATGTCTGGTTTGATGGCGATTGTTAAAGTGCTATGATTTTAAGATATGTTGAAATGATTATAAAAAATAAAACGTTAACTGATAATAAAGTGCCTTGGAGCGTGGTACAATACAATTAAAAAAGTGACATATGTATATGAAGAGGATAAATGAATTGGGATGGCAGAATCTAATCCACTGGGATTTTGGAAAAGACGAAAAATGCTATCGAAAGAAAAGTAAACCATTTGATGATTTAAGTGTCTCAGATATGTTTTAACTTTTAAAATTTTGTTTTGTGCATGTGGCGACGATGACTCACATTTAGATATTATCCTTGACTTTGATTAGACAGGCATACTATTGTTATAATTGAACAAACTTTACATCCAGTTATAGTAATTGCCGAAATACAGGAATCAGTAAAGTCGTTGAAAAGAAATGAATCTGCCGGAATTGAATATCATATATGAGATGAACAAAACTTCAGTTCATATAGTTAATCCGTTTTCAATGAATTTATTTAATACAATTTTCATAAGTGGAAAATATTCTGAGCCGTGGATTAAGGGGTTATTTGTGACCATCCAGGACAAGGTAGTATTTAATTTCTATTTTTAGTCATTAGCCTATTCAGATTAATGAACTTGAAAATTTTATTAACTTGAGCTAAAAATAACGAAATTAATCATTTGAAAAGAAATTTGGTTTTCACACGAAAATATATACTGTTGATGTGCAAATATGTTTTTAATGCAACTGTCTGGTTTTAAAATAAAGTATACTTTAATTAACTTTGAAAAAGAATTTGATAAAATTGATTAACATTAATTATGACGTAAAGCAATACAAGATTGAATTAGAAGACGTACGGTATATATACTGCATGTTATTTACAATTCAATTTAATCTGGTTTATGATACTATGCATTCTGATTTCTTCAGTTAATATTTTGGTTTCAAACAAGGAGACCCCATCTCACCCATATACATTGCATTCGGTTGCAGTGTTCATGGCGTGCACATTTATCGAAATATACACATTATTTTTATTTTACTGCATGCTTATGATGCACATTAAAAATATATACAAAGTGATATTTAAAGTTTGTTGAATTATTTCGAACTACATTCTCTGCAATTCGAAATAAAAATTAAAAAGACAAAAGTTGTATTCGTTGTGAAAGAGTATGAGGTCGTGTTTTACAAAGATGAGCTGTTAGAAAATGTCGAATCCGTTAAGTAGTTGGGATTTCAATTATAGCAGAATGATCGTTAGCCTAAAACGCAGAAAAATACAAAATTAATCAAGAAAACTGAGCTCCTTTTAATTTATAAAAGTTTTTTGAAAATGCAGTTTTGCGAATAAGTAAATAATGCAAACTAGTTGATACACTTGTTGGATCCCTACGGAGCTACACGAGGTGTACGGGAATTTCACGAAGCAAGTAATGCTGAAAAAATCCCATCCCTTGTTACACAAGAAGTTTATAATATTGTAGAGTATGGGTTTAATATCACTCTACTTCGCACATCCCATGTTGTTTTCGTCATTTTTTCCGAGTTGACCGTAAAGGCAAAGGTACCTCAAACCGGAGCTATGCTCAGACGAGTTGCCTCCCGTATCATTGATTTGAACCTGCGTACTACAACCCATGCTTGCCTAATTTGATTTTCATTTTGCCTACATTATATGCATCTGAATCCCTGTCGTAATATTCGGATACTAGTATATATTTGTCTAAATGCATGCTTGCAAGCATGCATGTACAGTCTCACTTAGTAGTACTAGTACTATTTGTTGTGCTGGTAACCAACATTCCTACTTCTGTTACCACTATAAAAAGTGGTAAACAACTATACGTTTTGAAAATAGACAGACAAATATTTGAAGAGAGATTCTGCAAAAAAGCATTATTTACATTATCCAGGAAATAATTTTGTTAAACTAGAACAAAACTATACAATTTGGTAAAACATGTTCTATAAGCAGTGTGTAAAGGACATTGTTATTTGACGCTGTCTCCATGATTTTCAAACGCATTTCAAAACATTGCTATTATAACTTATCTTTTGATGCTATATTCATTTATCTGCGTTTCTAAATAAATTGTCAGACCTGACCTGAATATCATTTTGTTTAAGATCAGCTGGTGGGGGAAATCCCGGGAAAACCCCAGTGAGAAACACAGACCCATAGAAAGCTATTGACAGGCTTTCTCACATACCCACATACCCGAGACTCGAAATCACGCGGACAGAAAGAACAGTGATCGATAAATGCTAGTGCTTTAGACCACTCGGCACGACCACCAACCCTCACCCCAAGAAAAAACAGGTGAAAAAATATTAATTTACTACTCTGCGTGTCTGTTCCTAAATGTACATTTGTTTGTGTTTTTCATATTACTTTGCGTATCTTCTCATTCGACTTAAGCACATTCGATATTAGTAGTGAAGGGGGGCACCCTACGTACAATGGGAATTAGCATTAAAATACACCCTGGGCAAAGCTACGTACAATGGAAATTTAACATGGAGAAAAATCGTGGGCAAATCTACGTACAAGGGGAATTAACATGGGAATAAATTGTGGGCCACTTTACGTACAAGGGGAATTTAACATGGGGAATAGAGTTTGGGGTTGTTTCGGGACAAGGGGAATGGAACATGGTATTTTTTTTAAAAAAAAAAATTTTTTTTAAAAAAGGGGTAGGCAATTGAAAGGCTATCTCTTTTCGAGATATATGGCTGGCCCTGAAAAGGGCCTTTGGGTTTTCTTCTGCTTCTAATTTCTTCTTTTCCTCCACCAACTTCTTATTTTATCTCCAACACTCTTTCTCTTCTTTTTTTTCTCCTCCTCTTCTTTCTTCTCTTCCTCCTCTTCTTTCTTCCTCTTCTCATTTTCTTCTTCTTTTTCAATTTTTTCGTTCCATGTTCTTATTCTTATCTTTTCCTCTTCATCCTCCTTCTCCTCCTTTATTTCCTTCATCACACCACTAATCTTGTCCTTTGCTTTTCTTAAGTTGTTAATTTCCATCTTTACACGATGGGGACTATAGGAATAATGGTCTTCAACGAGTCTTATTAGCATCTGTTCCATTATTCCTAAGTTGTCTAAAACGTCTTGTAAGGTTTGTATTTTGTCCATTTGGTTTGACGCCATCTTCTTTTTATTCTTTGCAGAATGGTTTGAACAACTAACACTGTGGGTTCTTATAGTGAAAGCGCGAACGTGAAGGAAAACATCCCCCTAAAAAACATAAAATCTATCTTACCTAGATCATGACCCAACAACGCGCGGACGTGAAGGAAAACATCCCCCTACTTTTTTCATTTCATATAATAAAACCCTAACTATACTCTTCACATACGCTAAGAAACCCATAATCTACTATTCACACAAACATACCTGAACTCTTACAAACACACAAACACACAAACACACAAACACATACCCTCACATTTTTTATTTTCACATTACTCTACCTACACACATTGGCAAATTGATCGTTATTTCTTTTCTAGAGTATTGGGTAGCCCTGAAAAGGGCTGTTTTTTTTTGAACTCCTGATGCACCTATCTAATGGTTGCACCTTCCTGGCCTGGCGCCACACACGCATCTTCTTCCCCAGTCTTCTTTCACCTTTCTTCTGGGGAGCGCAGAGGGAGGATGATTCGCTTCAACACCCCAATCCTCTGTCTCGGGAATATTGAACGACATCCTCTCTTCTCTTTTCTTTTCCTCTTCTTCCCTCTCTCTTCTCTCCTCCTCTTCCTTCTTTACTCTTGTTTCTTCTACTATAGCCTCTGCTGATAGTTCGTTTACTATGCGCCTGACATATTCCAGGTGCATCTGGAGTTCTAACAGTTTCACTATTCTGCTATTCATTCTTCTGGCTGTGTTGATCAATCAACAAGGGTAGCTAGATTGCCCAGCGAGTTTCAATTTATAGTGAAAGCGCGGACGTGATGGAAAACATCCCCCTAATAACATAAAATTGATCTTACCTAGATCATGAACAAAAAAAAATAAAACAACAACGCGCGGACCTAAAAGAAACACTCACTCACTTTTTTATGCTACCCATCACTATTGTAAAATTTTTTATAAATCACTTCAATAGACTATCCACATACGCAAAGCAATCCAATCTAACCCCAAATCTACACCTCAAACAGCCCAAAAAAAACCAGACATCATTTTAATCTACTATCCACACCAACCTACTTTATCACTTACAAACACAAACACACAAACACATACCCTCACATTTTTTTAAAAAAGAGTTAGTGTTTATTTTCACACTACTCTACCTACACACATTGGCAAATCGATCGTTATTTCTTTTCTAGAGTATTGGGTAGCCCTGAAAAGGGCTGGTTTTTTTTTTTTTGTTTTGCTATGGCATTCTTTTTTTAGTTTCTAAGAATGCGATGTCCTCTGAGGATAGACTTTCTGGCGATAGGTCTGCTTCTTCGGAAAGAGAAGAAGAACTCTTTGGTGTCGATACGACAATCGACAAGGCCTCTGTCAGCTTCAGGTTGCTGCTGCTGCTGTTGCTGTTGTTGCTGCTGTTGTTGCTGTCTCTGAAGTCTGTACTTCTCTGTCCATTCTTCTTTTTCCCTGTTCATTTCTTCTCTGAAGAGCTCTTCTATCAGGTCTTCAGTGATTTTTAACATTCTCACATTCTCTATTTCTTCTGGCTTCGGTATCAGACTGTGTCTGACCCTATGCAGATTCACGTAGGCTTCGTTGAGCTTAGCTAGTTTGGAGCACATCTTCTTAGGAGGATGAGTCGACAATGGATGGCTAGACTGGAAACAACCCCGGTTCTTAAAGTCAAAGCGCGGACGTGAAGGAAAACATCCCCCACACGGTTTTTCGAGCCGCAACGTTCAATGAGTGTCATGAGAGGGATAGTAAGAAATGAAAGAGCATCAATCCAACATTCTTATAGCTAAACAAAAGACAAAGACATTTTTTTCAAAACACAACATTTTTTATTAAAAAATCACTTAACACTAACCAACAACAACTCTAACATTTTTAATAATAATCCAACACTATAACATCAAACAATTTTTTTTCAAATCACAAACATTTCTTTTCTCAATCGACAATCTACTTTAAACAGGGCTGACAACGTTGTGAATGAAATTGTGATTTCCACTGTTGGAAATCATTAGGCCATTGATGGACACTACGTTTCCTAGCTTGAGACAAAAGATAAGCATAATGGTCACAAAACCATCGATTTACTTTCACATCGTTTCTAGCAGAAGAACGAGGATCGAAATGAGTCACTAAATGTTCTAAGGAATAGCCCAGGCTGCGATGATGCAGAAAATACACACAGTACTGTCCACACACCAAGGAATCTGTTCCTTGTAATTTCACGTTATTGAATCGGGTGGTTTGAGCATTTCTTCTCATAAAGTCGATGATATCGTCTTCCAAAGGGGGCAATCCGTACGAATCGAAATATTCCACACATCCTTCTTGAGGAAAGTAAACGGCTACCCAGTGGGTTCCTGGGAGATGACTGTCGTCCGTGTTGATCACGTAAGCTTGATGGTCTTTAGGTTTGCGATGAGGGAGTTCATCTTTAGCACAGACGACAGGATTCCAAGAAGCCGTATACGAACTGTGGTTCAAAAGGTAATAAAGTTCCCAGGTATCCATTGATTTGTATTTTTTTTCTTCACAGGTAATAATACGTCGTCAATTCGATCCTGACTTTTTGCTTGAAAATGTCTGACGAATAAACGGTTATTCGTTCTGTTTCCTCACTCTGATTCAGGAGAGCTTCGATACGATGGATCTCTTGAGTGGTTAATGGTGGACAAGAATGTTCACGCAAGTCTTTATACCACTGGTGCAACACGTCTTTGTTCGACATGAGACTCCAAGCTTCGTCCAGATACTCGTCCAATTTTTCTTTTTGACTTAACATCAGGCATTTATCGTGTTGAATTTGACTGGGATGATCGTTTTGACATCCATAACAATTTTTCTTGATCAATTCCGTCATTTTGTCGACCAAGTGTTTGGCAAAACAGGAGACTAAATGGGCTTCTTGTTCTGGCCATCTCGACTTCATTATGATATCTTCTTCGTCTTTGTCTTGAGATTCTTCTCCTTCCACGGTCTCCTTACATTCCATCTCCAAAGTTTCTCCACTAGGTAAAGAGGGATAACAGTCTTCCATAGCTTCTAATAATCTAGAATGACTTCTCTCAAACTGTTGATTTCTATGGTATTATCGAATTCGGCATACAGGATGACGTTCACTGTCTGTTTCAGTGCTTCTGCAAACTGAAGTTCCACACGAATCTGGCCAGATTTTATAGGGTGAAAATGTCCCTCGTCGCTGCCTTGGTCTGGAGTGAAATCGAAATCCCACAAAGCATAGCCTCCGTCATATTCGTCGTACTCAATGCCGTGACTGGTGTTGGTTCCTAACTGGCCGGTGGCTTCGTACAGGGACAAGTACGATCTCAAGTAATTTTTGTTGGTAAAGTCAGGTTCGAAAGGTCGGGTACACAAGGTCTTGCCATCGCGACTGACTTCGATTTTCTTCACGTTGAAGTGTTGAAAGTTAAAAGGATTTTCAGGGAAGGCTCCGTTGAAGGCTGAATTCAGGGTCATACCAAGGATTAAACGCTTGGGTAGCTGTCCTTGAAACAGATGATCTTCGATCATGGAATGATGGCTAGCGGGAATGGTGAACGTTTTCACTTCCACACGTCGTATGGGATACTTGGCAGTCGTTCTGCTCAACGTTTGACTGATGTCGTTACCCACTTTGGGTAACACTTCTACGCGTCGTACGTAGAGTTTGGCTTCTTGGATTATGCTTTTAGGAGCCTTAGCAGGATCAGCAGCCTGCAAATGGAAAGCGGCACTGCTGCGATTCAGTCTCAAGCGGACATTGACTCCGTTCAGCAAATATTTCTCTTGCAACCACATGTCCAAATGCAAACGATCCATCAGTTCTAAACTCTTTTTACCTAGGATTTTGTCTTCTCTTGCCTCAAAGCCGGAATTGGTTCCATCCAATTTGTCGAAATTGTCCGCTGTGTCATCTACCCACAGCACACAGGCATTGAGATGACTTTCCTTGGCATCTGTTCCGTACGTCAAGAGATTTTCCAGGTAGGCACGGTAAGGGTATGTATCCATGCTGCTGCTGACCAGTTTGTTATTCAAGTACAAATCCACTGAGCTGAACAAGGAATGCATGAAATTGTTGACGGGAGCTATATTATCATCGTCTTCTACTCCTTTATCATCCTTTTTTAGAACTTGGACTTTTAAGTACAAGTAACTGCTATTCAGATCGATGTAATCTTCGGGCTGTCCCTTGATTTCAAATTCGATGGGAGCGGAATCGGTCAATGAGGAGACGGGGTGAAATTCCACCCACTGGGATTCTTGCATCGTCATCATGGTGGGGGGGCATGGCAAACAGATCCAGTTCTGTCTTGGAACAAGCGCAAGACTCTCGGTGCATCATTTTTTCTCTTTCTCAATAATCGAAAACGTCTAAGTCTCGAACGGTTCTTCTTTTCTTGGCCTTTCTCGCTTGAAGTCTGGTGAAAGGGTGTTTTCTTCTTCGTCGTCTCTTTCTGCCTTGTCCTTGCTGAATGCCTGACTCGGTAGCGTGCAGGGCATTTATAGGTGTGTCTCGTCGGCCTAAAATGTCTTTGCCCGTTTGCAGCAAGACATTTTTGCCAGCCCTCATGAAGGCTTCTTTAGGGTTTTGTTTGTCGATGATGACATTTTGGAGAAATTCTTTGCCTTGCGTCAGTGCCGCATCTTTCAAGGCGTGCAATCCGCGTGTCACCATCGGTTTCAACACCGGGGCCACCGAACGAAAGGCCGATTTTAACATGTCTCCTAAACCGTGTCCTCGCTGTCGTGCAACCCCTCGGTACACTGGATACATGACTTAAGAGTCGTGAGAGAACCGTTTTCGAAAATGGAGTTTCACCGTGACTTTTCCTTTGGTGAATGAAATATCTTGTCCCAAATCTCCTTTTATAGTAATGTTGACCGTGTCCAAATACGACTTGCTGACGGGCAAATAGTGAGGATGGACAAATTCGCGGTGGACGTGATAAGTGTTTCCACCTTCCTCGTCAGCGTTCGTGGCAGAATCCACTTTGAAAGGAATGACACGCAGTAATGGTACGGAGGTGTGTCCCACCACGTTGTATTCCACTACATCTGAGTACACAAAGATCAAATTCAGTCCTTGGTTCAGTTCTACCGGGGTACGAAAATACTTGACAAAAGAATCGTTGTCGAAAATGCCTGGTGATTCGGGTAGTGTTTTTTGTTCTACTTGCTTCCTCATCTCCATGTCACCGCCCAACATGTCAAACAATCCAGGACAAAATACAATGGTTACGATTTTAGGCCGTTCAAATTTCATCAAGAAGCGACGAGCTACTTTGTGGTACTCCATGGTGACACTTTTGTTCTTGACATTGACATTGGTACTCTTAAAAGCTTCCCCAAACACACTATTGAACTTGGTAGCTATGGTGTTGACCAAATGTTGACCACTGAAATAATAGCCTGGGGGAATCACAAAGTTGTAGGTCCACGTTTTAGTTTTGTCATCATAGGTTTTATTGGTATATGTGCTACTAGTCTTATCCAACTCTTGTTGCAAATGTGAGTCATGAACTTCCACCCTAAAATAATTTTGCTGGGGAATGACATTGCGGACTTGGGTCGGGTGAATTATTTCTACTAAAGCCACTTCCCAATGGGCTTCGTGATCTAAGGGGATGGCTTGAGGTAATTTGGCCGTGTAACAGCACAATGTGTTGTTGGGAAACACCTCCATGGAACTGTCACTGGGTAAGGTTAAGTAAAATTGGTTTTGGTGACTCATAATTCCAGAGTTCTGTGGCTGTCCGAGGGGTTAGTGGACGTCAGAGGCGTGTCTCCGCCCAAAATGGGGTTCTGGTTGTGGCTGTTGTTGTTGCAGTGGTGACTGGCACTGGCACTGGACACAACGTTCCCGTTCGAGGAGAATTTCAGGGAGGGATTAGGAAGTAGGTAACCTATGCAACTGCTCAATAAAATGGTCCACAATTGTTTGTCTCCTTGTTGCAAACTCAGATTGGCAATGGCTGCCCCGATGACACAATACACCACGAAGATTTGGCAGAAAAAGACGATTTGCGTTTTAGGCACACGTTCTCCACACCACACCCACAAGGGTTGTTTTTGTAAATCTTGCACAGAAGAACTAGGGGAAGAAGGACTGGTCGACGTAGCTGCGTCTGCTGCTGTGTGAAAGGGCATGATGGTCACTTCTTCTTTTTATAGTCGATGACTTGCGAAGCGTCGATCCAAGAATCGAAACTGGGTGGATATCCTTTCCAACGTACTTTGACTTCTTTGACACGTCGTTTGCCCACTTTACGGGTTCTGCGTTCGAGAATGCTTTCGATGTCGTACACGTCGTCTTCTTTTTTGGTGACACGTTGTAACTCGGGCAAATAAAACGTTCCTTTGAGTACTTCTCCGTTCATGTCTTCCAATTTATAGACGGCAGGATGACAGCCATGTACTCGTCCAGTGACGCGAAACAGTTCGGTCGTCCAGTTAGGTAAGTAACCTTTGTCGAAAGTGCGTTTGGTTTTGCCAATGCGCACCCAATCTCCTACGGTCAACTCTCCACTTTTCTTGGGGACAGCCCTCGTCGGGGACGTACCGAACAGACGCTCAAACACCAGCACTTCGTTGTCCGGAGTCACGTCTTGCGTGGCACGTCCGATGCTTCGATGGTAAGATTGGTTGTACGCTTGCACCAGGTGCGGTAAGATGTCGATGTACTTCAGAGTGTGGTGATGCGTAAAATATTTCCACATGCGTTCTTTCAAAGTGCGTTGAAAACGTTCCACGATGCTGGCTTTGGTTTCGGGATTCTCGGTGGTAAAAAAATGAATGTCACGTTTCTTTAATTCTTTTTGGAAAGCTTGGTTCAGAAATTCGGAGCCTTTGTCCGTTTGCCATCGAAGAGGGTGACGACCGCTTTGTTTCAGCACTCGTTGCAGGGCTCGCACTAACTCGCTGCTCGATTTGGAAGTCAAGGGCACGACCCAGGCAAATTTGGAAAAGACGTCGATGACACAAAACAAGTATTTGTAGCCACGATTGTAGCTGGCCAAATGAGAGACATCGGCTAAATCGGCTTGCCATTGATGATCGATGCCTTCCACTCGGGTGCGACTTCTGGCAACCTTGCGTCGAATGGGTTTGTGTAAAGTGTAGGTAGCTTGTTCTTGTAACCATCGTTGCACTTGAGGTAAACGGAGACTTTTCAGTCGCGTTTTGGCAGCACGATACAATTTTTGAACTCCTGCGTAACCTGCAGGATGCGAGGGATCGTAGTAAATGCTGGCTAAGACTTTTTCCATTTTTTGTGTTTGTGTGTTAATAAGTCACCCACTCTTCGGTGATGCTACTTTGGGTGGGTCGAAAGGGTGGTTTGGAAACGGAGTTACGTGTCCGATGGGCTACGGGAGTAGAAGTCGAAGGTAGTGGTGGAGGTGGCAATGGAATGGCTTTGGTTTTCTTTTCTTTTCTCGCTTCTGGTTTCCCTTCTTTCTTTTTCACTTCTGTCGAAGGAGGCGTGGACATCATCTTTTTAACCCAAGCTTTCATTTCTTCTCGTTGGGGTGTGGGGGACGGGGTCAATAAGGATGCTGCAATCTTACTCGAAATGGGAGCTGTTGACGGTGTTTGAAACACTTCGCGCGTCTCTTCTTCCTCAGGTCTTTGTGGGGTAGCATCTCTGGTGACGGTTGGGGATGACAGTAGTGGTGGTGGTGGTGGTAATGATGATGATGGTGCTGGACTTTTCATCAAGGTCTTAAAATCTTTCAGAGTGGGTAAAGCTGTTTCGTCTAAAGCTTTCTGGTGAAAGAGTTGCAGTCTTTGCAAGAGTTGACCGTACTTTTGCGATTTTTCTGTTTCGGACAAATCTTGGCGATCCATTAAGGATTGCAATTCGTGTTGTAACTGGGACATCTCGCTCAAATTGGGATTGGGAGGTAAATGCGGGGTGCGTTGTTCTTGCCACCGATGGTATTCCATCCATCGTTTGTAAGGCACTAAAGCTAGTTTTCGTCCTTCCATGGGGTTGTCAGGGGTGAATTCTGAGATCTTGGGACTTCCGAGGGCCTTTTTATCTTGCTCCCACCAGTCCTCCCAACATGGTTCCCAAGACTCCTTTCAGTATGGGGCCTAACAAGAGAGGTAAAATGCCTCCACGTTGGACCAACATCTTCTTTTTTTGACGAATGGGAATTTTCTTTTGAACCATTTTCCGAAGAACGTGACGATGTTTGCCTAAGCATTGTTTCTGGTGTTTGGACAAAGGGATCGTGCCTTTCAAAACGTTCAAACAACATTCGCACACGGTATCGATGACCTCTTTGGAGGCCGTTTGAATGAGTTTTTTTCGTAGGGGTGGAGAAGCTTTGGACAGGACAGATAACATGTCCCCATGTTTGGCTAAACGTGGTGGCAGTCCTTTCCTTTTCTTTCCTTGGGGTTTTCTGGAGGATGACATCTTTGAGTCTTTAGGAGCACCTAAAAACACTGATACCCTACTCGGTCACAGGCCTTTTTTATACTGGAACGCGTCGCCATTGATTGTCTTTACGTCGTATCAGTTTGAAGACAGGCATGACACGTCGTGCAGGGGTACGTAACGGACTAAATCGAGCCAGTTCTTGCTTGGACAAATCCAGTAAACTTTGTAACATGCCCGATCTTTCATGGACTTTGATTTTGGGAGAAGGTACTTTGTGAGCAGCAGCCACTGCCGCTAAATTGGAAGGTCCTGCCACTGGGGAAGTTCTTTTGGGGGTCATCAACGGAGAAGTTCTTGGTGTGATCAACGTCTCCAAGTACTCTTCAGTTCCTGGTGACATCAACGGAGAAGTGGATAAACGTGAGGCTGCCGGAGACGCAGTCACCGCTGTGGCAAGTCGTGGTTTGCGAGTGTAAGGTTGCGTCCTGGCCGAAGTGCCTCTCTTGCGACTAGTTTTCTTCTGTGGACTTTTCTTTTCCTGAGGACTTTTTCTCTGTTTCTTTTTCTGGGGGCTTCTTTTCTTTTTCCGGGGTGGTGGTGTCTGGTAAGAGGAGGGTCCTGCCACTGGAGAAGTTATTCTTCTTGGGGACCTGGTCTTTTTCTTTTTCTTCTTGGGGCTTCGTTGAACTTTTGTCTTGGGGATAACTTTGGGGGCATTAGGATCCCATCTTAAGAGTGAGCGAATGATGACCCCTCCTAGAGTACCGCTCCCTCCAGGTTTCAAAATGATTTGTTTTTTGGTTTGAGTGTCGATGCGGGGATCGGCCAGTTGGACCAAAGCGACTTTGTTTCGATCGAAAAAGCGTTGGGTTTGATGAGGAATCTGAATGATTCCTTGGAGTATTTGACGTGCCGTCACCGTGAACCATCGTAAGACTTCTTTGAGACTAGCTTCTAAGACACGAGCTCGTGTTTGTGGATCTTTTTCTCGACTGATGCCATACAAGGCACGAATCAATTTGACGGGAAGATGCGACTGAAGGGACGTCATGTTCACACTGTGTGAGACAGACGAAAAAGGGTCTGAGGTTTTTATAGATTTTTTTTATGGGGAGTGAAATGAAGTCGAGGACGGAGACGTGTACAGGACAGGCCCTCCGTCTTGGCACCAGTGGTGAAACAAGTGGGTACGAAATCGCAAATCCTCGGGGGTCGTAGGTTTCAAATCGACGAGTAAATAGGCGTGTGGCGTTTGAGTGGCATCGTCGTACGCCTGAGTCAGCCAAGGCGTTCCTAACTGTTTGGCTAAGACTTGCACTTGCGATTTATCTCGAGGACTTTTAAACAAGACCACGTAATGCGCATTGAGACTGATGGTGCGATGGGCTTTACTTTGTTGAAACAAATTTTGGGTGATGTAAACGACACTGGCATTACGGTGATGCCCTTTGCGCGTAAACCACAATTTAATTTCTTCTTCGTCTTCTCCTAACATGTCGTCGAAAATGACCAAATGGGTTTGACGGGAGTCAGAGACGATACCGTCGTCTTCTTTAGGAATGCCTTCCACAAACACGATGGAATCGCCTTGACTTTCTCGCAAGAGGCTGTACGCCGATTGCCACTCTTTGTAACACCACACGATCCGTTGAGGGGGCCGATCGATCAAATGATGTTTATGTTCGATCAAACGTTTGACGAATTCGGTTTTGCCAGAACCGCTAGGTCCAGCAATGAGCATGTTAAAGGGATGGCGAAGATACAAAGCCTCCCAACTGGCACGATCTAAGTGTTCGTCGATGACTTTGACAGTAGAGGAAGAGGGAGCAGAGACAGCAGAGGTAGCCATGGTGTGAGAAATGTCACTTGTGACACGAAAACAAACAAGACAAGAGTTTATATACTTTTTCAGAACACGTTTATTGAATGTTTTTTTTATCAAACATGAATACGAAAGACAAAAATACATAAAAGCCAAAGGCTTAAGTACAAGGATAAAAGGCACATGATAACGATGAACGTGGAATAAACACAAGTGTCTGTACAACAACATGTTTTGGGTAATGTTCTAACCAGTTCTATAGTAGGGGGTAAGGTCACACAAGTGTCCTCCCGAAAGGGTCTTTCAGGTCTGTCCACGACAGTCCTGTCCTGGGTGACGGGTTCTTCTGGCACCGTCACTAACACGGGTTGAAAAGTAACTTTTTTCCTTGAACAACTCTCGTGCATACTGGGCCACTTCTTGGGTCCAAGCCTCAAAACCCCATTCTTTCCAGGCACGGACATCTGTCCAATGGGGATGTAAGTCACAAGCTACACACACATCGTCATACACGTCTTGGGTAGCTAAAAGTTGACGAATCTTTTTTTCCTGTTGAGGTCGAGAAGTATCCAGATGAAAACGCAAGGCTTTGAGCAAAAGGAGTTTTTCGTGACCATTTAAGGCCATGGAGGTGGTAAGTACTGATCGTAAAGAGTCCACAAAGAATCGGCTGGTAAACGAAATCCCAGAAAACAAGTCACTAAGACACACACCACTTGTCGTCCCAAATTGAATGGATACAGTTCTTGTAATAATTGATGGTAATGATCCACGGTTTGAATATGGTCATTGAGTTCCTTCCACGGAATCTGTTGCATGACATGTGACATAAACCGTGGCATGGCAGCCTGTTTTTATATTCTCTTTGTTTTGGATGCAATACACGTACTTTCTAGCCAGAGATCTTCGTTCTCCAGTAGGGAATCTAAATCTTGCATACTGTAACCGAAACGTCAGAGTTCGTTTAGAAGTTTCCTCTTCCGCTAAGCAGATTCCACGTAACAAATGTTGGTAATCCTTTAACTTGTCTTCCTCAATGCGTTGCACTAGGTGAATCTCGAAGTAACCATAATTATGAACATGTCGATCATTAGCGACCTCAAAGTTTTGAACAATGTCTGACCATTGAAAGAATTTCTGACGAATCAGTTCTCTTATACCATTCAGGTACCAGTGGTTAAAGATCTGGTGACGTAACGGATGCAATTGTTCTTTGCGTTTCACTTGTATTTTGATCAGTTCTCGGTAAATGCGTTCTCTCAACTCCACAGGCAAAGCACGAATGTTCTCTAGCAAAGTATCCATGAATAGGTCATACTAAATCCTCTTTGGTCTGACACAAGAAATGTACTGTTTGCACAAACATGGTTTTACTTCAGTGTCGAATTTAAATCGTTGAGTCACTAATCTACACATTACAATTCGTTCAGAAGTTTCCTCTTTCACCAAGTTGACATTGTGTTCAAGATGTTGGTAATTCGTTAACTCTTCCTCTGGAATTCGATGCAGTACGTTTACAATGATGTAGGTAGAATCGTCCATACCAAACCAATCCTTTTTAAAACTAGACGATCGTTGATCAATGTCTGTCCGATGAAACACTTTCAATTGAATCAATCCTTGTATAGCCTTCAGGTACCAGTGGTTCAAACACCGGTGACGTAACGGATGCAATTGTTCTTTACGTTTCACTTGTATTTTGACCAGCTCTCGATAAATGCGTTCTCTCAACTCCACAGGCAAAGCACGAATGTTCTCTTGTAAAGTATCCATGAACAGATTATTATGGTAAGAAGTTACTTCAATGTCTCGGTCCCACTAAGGGTAAGTAATGACAATTCGGTGACCATCGAGCATGTTCTACGTAGGCCGAATCTTGCGGTTCCCAGTGGTGAAGTGACACACCGCAACTGAAGCACTTGACTTTATCTCCTTCGCCTAAGTAGAAAAATCCGGCTCTGGCTAATTCTTCAGGGGTCGGTCCTCCCAGATACTTTGGCCATTTTCCTTTGAACGATTGAAGACGATTTTCAAAGTCGCAGTATTCCGACAAACGCACAGGGAACGAATATTCGTCTTTCACAGGTTCGTTTCGATGAGGGCTGGGTGACATGAACAGGAGTTTGCTCAGGGCTAGATGACATCCGTAGGGAGGTAAACGTGAAGGTCGACATTCCCCTTTAAACCCGGTAAAATGTCTAAGAGGACGAGCGGCATCGCTTTCGCATCCCTCAGGTTTGACACGCACAGCATCACTTTCCATGATAGGGGCAGTGAGAACAAAGTTCCCATGATGCTTTACGGCATCGCTCAGGTCACAAGGTACAGCATCGTATCCATCGCAAGGCTCACAATCGCACTCGTCTGCAAACTCCGTTACGCAATTACAATGGTAACCACATGGACAATCGCAGTTTCCTTCCGGACATTTTCCGTCGCAATGCCTGGGTCTTATCCATCCAGTATTAGTCACACTAGAGGAAGATACAACTTTTTTACAATCCCCAAACTGGAACGATGTCTCTTTCAAAGTATTCATCTTGTTTGCTCGGTCTTGGTAGTCACAATGAACTATGGATCTTAACCATAGCCCCCTTTTTATACTAGTCTCAATGCAGTCTCCAGCTTGTACATCTTTCCTTTTTTACGTTTTTTATGTCTTGTTCTGGAAGGTATCGTCTCTAAGGTACCGTCAACATTGTACCGTAGTGTGATGGGTGGAAAGGCCATAGAAAGGTAAGGGCAGTGCGGAGACCATCGAGTATGTTCCAGAATAGCTGAATCTTTATAGATACATAGATCCATTCGTAACTTCAGTCCGCAAGCAAAACACTGTACCTCGTATCCCAATCCTGACTCAGGTCCCAAGTAGACAAATCCTGTTCTAGCTAAAACATGCGAAGAAGGTAATCCTTCCCTATCCGTAGGCCATTTCTGAAACGTGTCCAATCGACGGGCACAATCACAATAGTCAGGTAAGAAGACTGGAAAATGGTAGGGTTTGAACTTGGAGTTCTCATCGGGTTTCTCACTCGATTCTTGCTGTGGCGAAGTCATCTTTCTGGTGGGGTAACTATCCTCTTACAACCAATGTTTTATACCAACGTGTCCATACGGTAAGGTGAAATGATTGGGAAGTCGAACTCGCTTGTGGTACACGATTTGATAGACTTTTTCCAAGGGTCGACTGACGATGTGGTGAGTGGGTAAACGTACAATCTTGTTCGGTTGATAGGTGGTCACTTTAAAGTTTCCATCCTCTCCCGATTGCAAGGCTTCTTTCAATACCCCAAAGTTGACCACTCGACTGGTACGATAATTCAGAGTCAGTCCTTTCACTTTGCACGTCGTGTGCACTTCACCTTGTTTGTCCCGGTATTCGTAGCCGTAATTTTTGGGACCGCCACTGACGAAACTTAGAATCCTGTCGTCGGGATGCTCGTCTGTCCAGGCTCCTAAACGGTCTCCTTCGATGTTAGGGTGATGTTGAATCGGGTGATGGATGTAAATGCAACTGTCCGTGTCAAAGTACAGGACGCGTTCCCCTAACAGTTCTAAAGCTTCGTACAATTTTAAGCGAGCATGGGCTGTCACGTAAGCCGCAATGATGACATTTCCAAAAGGGTCGTCTTGTACAAAGTCCAGATCTTCTTCGTAATTGACCAAGATCAAATTCTCTCGAACGACGTCCACGTGTTTCATGTATTTGGTTTTGTCGTGAATCATCTGGAAGTAGCGGGAAGGTTCTGTCAAATATTCCGTCTTGGGTAAACACGGTCGTTGTGCCATTTTACCCCACAAGCAATTTAACATCACTTTGGCAAACGATCGCCTGCCTTCGTTTTTCTCGATGTGGTCTAAAGTGATGCCTTCTTGTTCGTAGTATTTCTCTTTGAATTTTATTTGGTCTTCGGGAGTGTGACACCAGGAAGGATAGCCGCTGGCTTCTTGCTTCAGTTTCAAAAAGGCATCCACGTAGTCTGCGAAAATGCCTTTCTGCGTGGGGTCACCCTTGTGGTATTGTTGTGTCTTGGGAAAGTGACAAATTTCGTACACTTCTAACAGTTGGTATCCCATGTCCAAAGCTTTGAACAATTCTACGCTGACCCAGGTTCCCGTCAAGGCCCGTTCTTCCTGGCTGTGATGACAAGGCTGGTCTTGGTTGCACGTTTCGGCACAAGTACGGCACAAGGGAAACATCAGATTGCCTTGACAATGGTGAGGTAAGACGGGATGGTAGAGGTTCGTGGGAGGCAAAACTTTACACTTGATCAAGCCTTCGTATTGTCGAATGTTTTTCAGGTCGATGTGTTCCGTCAGCAATTGCGGGTGCCCTACAGGAAAGCGACAATATTTGCACACGTAGGGATACAGCGAACACACGTCCAAGTATTTGATTTCTTCTCCTTTCTCTTCGTCGGCTTGGTACAGCAAACAGGTGGCATTGGTCCTTCCTCCGTACAAACTATCCCTCGGGTTCAGCGGGTCCATGAACTGGTAACTTTCCACGAGGCGTTTAAACTCGGGATCGGTTTTCATACGGTGATCGTACTCGTGTTCCCACATTTCCACCACTTGGTATCCTTGCTGTTCTAACTTTAGGCGCCGCTGACAAGTGTCCTGGTACAAGTCTTCCATGGTTCGTTGCAAAAACTGATTTTTGGTGCCACGGTCAGGGTAACAGACGGGACATCCGTGAAATAAGCAACCGTTAAACTCGTACACGATCTTGGGGTTTTCTAAGTCCCAGCCATCCACCGAATACGTTCCGATGGTCTTTTCGCCCCCTCCGTTGCGGGCATGCTGAATCCACTTGTCTTCCTTGTCGCACAAGTAATGTAACCAACGTAGGGCTTTGACCGAGTATTGACGTTTGACATAGTGGGTCGTTTGAGGACTGATGACAGCCACGGTCTTTTCAGGCATGAATCGTTGTCGATACACTAAGGAACACGCTTTGGCAATGGTGCAAGCTTCTTTCAAAGGATCGACCCCTCCGTGTTCCATGAACAGTTCTCGAAATTTTCCACAGCAACGCCGTAAAATGTCCACGTCGGAACGACAATACTTTAACATTTCTTCTTGAAAGTCGAAAGGGTCCGAGGCGTGAGCCTGGTACCAAGCATAGAAAGCTTCTCGTTGTTCGGTACGCATGTTGTCGGGGTCGTAATAGTGAGTCTCAGGCAAATGGGGTAGAACGGCATGTTGATTGGCTTCCGTATTGAAAAAGTGTGGAAAGTACCCTTTAGCCATTTCTGTCATTCCAAACGTTTTAGGCATTCGACTCAAAGGCATGGCCAAATAGCTCATCGAATCTTTAAACTGTACTTGTCCCACTTGCATGAAAATGATTTTGGCTCCGTTCAAAGTCACTTTAGGACGCTCGGTGCCTTGTTCCGTATAGTACCTCAAAAGAAACTGTCCATCGTATCCGGAGAAATTGTGAGCCATCACCGTGGCATGACGATGACAATCTCCGTAACGTTCGATGTCCTCTTGGCTCCACGTCTTGTCGACGGGGTCTAAGACCCATTGGGCAAAATCGGCTAACGTGTTCGGTCCCCGAAAGATTTTTTCACGCCCTCCAGGAATCTTGCTGCAGTGAGGGCAATGACTGAAGATAGGTTCTTGAATGCACTTCTCGCACGCTCGATGAGCCACGCAGAAATTAGGAATGTGAATGCCTGTCTCTTGCATGCATTCGAAATCGAAAAAGATGAAATTGCCTTTCTTCTTGTGACCATCCTCTTTCTCTGGTGGGGGTTGGTATTTTTGCACGTAGCATTGGTGTTCCAAGTCCACGATGTGGTGACAAATGTGACATTTTTTTCTTTCCTGAACATACGTGTGCCTTGGTATTATTGGTACGTATGACTTGTTCACACGCGGGGCACAATCTCAGCAGTTGACAAGCGCATTTCTTCTGTGAACCTTGCGTCTTCAGATGTTGTTGGTAACAGGTAGGGCTGACAAACGTGCGCAGACAAGTGGAACAAGGCACTGGTTCTTCGCTCAGACAGGGTGAAGAGGCCAAACATCCTGTGCATTTAGATCCACAATGCTTGTGTTGCTCTCGATTGTTATAACCATGGTCACATTTCTCACAGTAATAACTGTATCCCAGAAATCCAGTGATAGTGGTAATCGTATCGAAATGGTCATCGTGATGATAAACATGAATGTATTTTCCGTCCTTAAAATCTTGGCCTCGAAACAACAGAGGCCCGCGCATTTCTTGAGGGTGCACTTTCAAGGTGTAGCGTGGAGCTAGGGCATCTTGCAATTTTTGCATCTCAGGAATGCCACAGGGTGTGTCTTTGGACAGGCCAGCTTGTTGCAACAGGAGTTCTGCTTCGCTTCGTTGTTTGGCTCGATCGGATCGTTGAATAGTGTTCCAGGTTCTTTTCCATTCTGCTTGTCGTTCTTGTTGGCATAGGTTCGCCCCACCACGATGGCACGGGCTAAACACATCTGGTCATGAGGGTTGTTAATTCGGACGAGACTTGTTTTGGTGTTGCGAAGGTCGTCCACCAATAACATCTTTTTGCGTCCAGTCCCTTGAGGAGGAGAGACGTGGGTCATGTCCAGTGTGGCTTTACCATCGGTGATGTCAAACTGATCATTAGATTGTTGTACGTGTTGAATCTTGTCCATGACTTTGGAAGCAGTCAATTCTGCAGGGGTGCTAAACTCGATCCAAACAGGGGATTTCAAACCGTCGTGTTGTATGGAAAGTCTCAAGC
Source organism: Sinohyriopsis cumingii (assembly GCA_028554795.2). Classification (NCBI taxonomy): domain Eukaryota; kingdom Metazoa; phylum Mollusca; class Bivalvia; order Unionida; family Unionidae; genus Sinohyriopsis; species Sinohyriopsis cumingii. Next base: position 119,310,980 of record CM068826.1, on the reverse strand, counting down.
GATCGTCTTCTTTGGGTTGACATTGTTGCTTGAGTGAAGTGAGCAGAGAATCCCACACCCCAGTGATAAACACTTCTGCTTTCTCTAACGGCACTTCAGCCTTGAAATCTTTAAACTTCACCGTGTATTTGTAAGCCGTGGTTCTAAATTTTCTAGAGGAGCGCTTTTCCGTCTCTCGAATGGAATAGTACTTTTCAGGGTTGACTAAGGGTAGTGAACTTGGTTTAGAGGGTTCTGATTCTGGTTCACTCATGTCCTCTTCAAAATCACTGGCATGAATTTGTGCCAAGATTTCAGCCCTGGTTCGAGGCGATAGATCACGTTTCTGCCTCTTACTTTCTTCTTCTTCTTTCTTCTCGAATGAATAGGATCGTTTCATCTTGAGTGAAAAACGTCAAATGACTCAAGTTTAAACACCATAGACTAATTTATAGTCATGGCAGACCAGCGTATATAAAAGGGTGCGTGTCTTGTCCTTTCACTATTCATTTCACTCTCAAGCCGAGCACAACGATGGAAGAGACTAACCAAATCGAACGTTTCGTCAGAGCTTTGCGAGGGGTCATTAGAAAATTCTCTTCAGACCAGCCTACGGACTACTCTCCTTCCTTTAGAGATAAAAGTCAAGATACTTGCTATATCTGTCAGAAGAAAGGGCATTGGTCTTCAGAGTGTCCAGACCGTCAAAAAAGAACAAAAACAGGGACTAAAAAAGACAAAAGTCAAGATACCTGTTATTATTGTAAAGAAAAAGGACATTGGTCTCCAGATTGCCCAAAAAAGAAACAAGAGGAGTCAGAAGAAAAGAGGGATTCTTCAGAAGAAGAGAGGGATTCTTCGGAAGAAGAGAGGGATTCTTCAGAAGAAGAAGAGGAAGAAAAAAGACAATTCTATTTACAAGAGGCAAAGAAACAGGAGAAGAAGAAAAGAAGAAGGGAAGAAAATGAGGAAAAGACGGTGAAGAAATTCAAAAAACAGAGAGACTAAACAAGGAGAAAAAAGAAGTCAATGAACTTTTAATTAAAGTGTTGTGTTGTGAATTGTGAATTGGATTGTAAAAAAATGGATAAAAGAATAAATTAATGATATAAGGTAAGAGTCTTTTAGTTTTGATTTTAAAATAAGAACGTACACTCACGCACTCATACACAGACACGTACTATAAAGGTAAAATGGGTGGGGTTTTTTTTGAGTTATTGGCAAATTGAAATTGTATTTCTTTTCGAGAAATGTGGCTGGCCCTGAAAAGGGCCTTTTTCTCTTTATGGTGTAGGGGTGAGTTTAAGCAATCAACTTTAACTGCCTTATGCCTTTGCCACGGCCAAGGCCTACTTCTGAACTGCGTAATGTTGATGATGATTGGGTTGAAATCACTAAGGATTGTACGGTAGGCTTAGTCACAGGGTTGACGTGTTTAGCTCGGGAAGGTCGTATTCTCTTCGGTCGTGATAAAGAAGTCTGATACATTTGTTTCAGACTTCTTAACTCCGCTAAAATGTCCAACAGTACCGTAACCGTTTGATTTTCACCCTCTTGTTTCTTTGCTGCTACTTCTTCTTGCTGTTGTTGCTGTTGTTTTTTTCTTACCTCTTCTTCTTGTTGCTGTTGCTGTAGGAGAAAAGCCTGTTCCGCTTCCTTTTGTCGTTGTATAAATTTCTCCAATTCTTCTTTCTGTCTCTGTCTAAAATTCTCCACTTGCGGTAATGAAGAAGGTAACGAAGGTTCCGGAACAAATTCTTGCGAGGAGAGAAAATCCACAAAATCCCAATTCACCTCTTCTGAAAGTAAGTCCGAGTTCCCTTGGGCAGTCTCCCCTGCTGGTGCACCCCAATGGATCGTTTTCTGAGTTTCCGTCATGTTGAATCACTGTCGCATAGATTGACTGCACACAAGCGCTAACGAATCTATATAGACCAACTGACGTCACAGACTGCTCTCTTCGGATTGGATGCGGGGTAACTGAATTTTGTAACGCGTGTTAGGATTGGTGAATGAACTCAATCCGTTTCAATCCTACCTCTGCCTATAAATAAGCGCAGTTCAGTGCATTGATTCACCTGTTCTCGTCGCTTCAAGATGTGGACCACAGTTGAGTCATCCACCCTTGTGTCTTCCATGATGTTTCGGACAGACTTGCTCATGTATGTCCGATCCAAGTGGACCGTTGTCCACAGGACAAACACCAGCCTGTGGATACGTAGGATCTACGTGGAGAGGCAAGGATGCCTGAAAAGAGTGCTGATTTACGGACCAACAGTGAGACGCAGCCTAAGGACAAGAAGAAGACCAATGCGGTGTCCTTTATGTTAATGAATACATTAACATAAACCCAAAGGCCCTTTTCAGGGCCAGCCATATATCTCGAAAAGAGATAGCCTTTCAATTGCCTACCCCTTTTTTTAAATAAAATTTTAAAAAAAAAAAAATCCCATGTTCCATTCCCCTTGTCCCTAAACAACCCCAAACTCTATTCCCCATGTTAAATTCCCCTTGTACGTAAAGTGGCCCACAATTTATTCCCATGTTAATTCCCCTTGTACGTAGATTTGCCCACGATTTTTCTCCATGTTAAATTTCCATTGTACGTAGATTTGCCCAGGGTGTATTTTAATGCTAATTCCCATTGTACGTAGGGTGCCCCCCTTCACTACTGATATTTATACATGTTCTAAAACAGGGAAAGAGATTATACACGTTCTCTATAAAATATATACAACTTCGGCAGGCGTCACATTTGAAGTCTGATAGCTTAATAATTCAGCTTGAAGCGTCAGAAAAGATTACAAGAAGCATGCATATGACATTTTGGGTTAAATTGTAAAGCTCGTGGTGTTTCTATTTATGTTAATTCTCATGGCACCTATTATTAAAGACGGTTTGACACGAGAAAAGAGGCTTAGCAGTTAACTTAACCATAACTAAACGCGTGAAATAGAAACTTTTAAAACCTGGGTTTCCGCAAAATATTTTTCAAATTAAAATTAGAAAGACTTGCTTGAGATATGATTCATTAGCCTACTTTGGGCAAAAGATATGAAGTTATTTTATCTACGATACACAGTTTATTTCGCTACCTATGTGGCATCTTCTAAAAATTTACAAGGAACATCTATTATGGAATCTGTTTCGGGTATCTCTGAATAACATAATATTCTTCGTTGTTGGTGCTATAATCAGCAAACTACGATATCTACCTGATGATTTAAAGCTGAATTCGTGTCGGAATTAGTATGATTGTGTCAAAGAAATAGTTTGACAATGTAAAGGAAGTAGTATGATGCTGTAACGAAAGTAGTATGACATTGTAACGGAATTAGTATGACATTGTAAAGGAAGTAGTATGGCACTGTAAAGGAAGTAGTATGATGTAAAGAAAGTAGTATGACACTGTAACGGAATTAGTATGATGCTGTAACGAAAGTAGTATGACATTGTAACGGAAGTAGTATGATGTTGTAAAGAAAGTAGTATGATATTGTAAAGAAAGTTGTATGACATTGTAACGGAATTAGTATGATGTTGTAAATGAAGATGTATGATATTGTAAAGAAATTAGTATGTTATTGTAACGGAATTAGTATGATATTGTAAATGAAGTTGTATGATATTGTAAATACATTAGTATGATATTGTAACGGAATTAGTATGATTGTTAAATGAAGTTGAATTATATTGTAAAGAAAGTAGTATGGTATTGTAACGGAATTAGTATGAAATTGTAAATGAAGTTGTACGATATTGTAAAGAAATTAGTATGATATTGTAATGGAATTAGTATGATATTATAAATGAAGTTGTATGATATTGTAAAGAAAGTAGTATGATGTTGTAAAGGAAATAGTATGGCATTGTAAAGGAATTATTTGGATACTGTAAATGCGTGCTGATAGCAACCACGAACATATAGAGTAAGAAGGCAAGATAAAAATAATGATGCAAAGTATGTTGCTATCAAAATCCTAAATCATATTTCATGTGCCAAGATACTACAAATATTTATTTGTATGTCATGATTTATTACATGCTAATCAATAAATAATGATTGGCAAATGATGAACAAAGCAGATGGACCGAAGATTATTTGTTTGAAATACCAGAATATTATACATCAATTGAAGATTCCATTGTATCTCATCGATCGATTGAAAGAATACTCTCTAGCACGAAAAGACTTGCATCGGACAAAAATGATTAATCTAATTTGCGCAAAAATAATTAATAACTGTAAGGGTAAAATCCAATTCTAGCGGAAGTGATATGCATATTGAGAAACAAACGCAATTATGTAATGCACTATACACGCTGAACGTTTTATATACAATTAAGTTTAAGTATAAAAACAATATTGCTACCGTTCTATGATCGTAAACTAAGTAACAAAAAATAAGCGAAACCAACAAGTTTATTATAATCAGTAAACAAATTTATTTCTCTGGTTACAAAGTAAAAATTTAAGAGGAGCTTACAGCATTGTGACTTAAATCCCACATAATCCAAAAAATATCGATTAGAACTCCAAAAGTATAATTCCAGTACTGAATATGCTGATGTACCAATAGCTTTGAATAGGTTGATGTACCGACAGTCTTGATGTATCACTATGATGTAATCGTAATAAAGTGGGTCACTTTACGACCATGGGACTTTGACGTTAAAAATGGGTATATCCACTCTAGCCTCAAGAGGAATTTAATATCGGGAAATTTAACATGGAGTGAATGGGGAATTGAACATATCGACAAGGGATTTGGTCACTTTAGCGACAATGGGACTTTAACGTTTAAAAAGGGTATATCCACTTTGGCGACAATGGGAATTTAACATGGGGAAATTTAACATGGATTGAATGGGGGATTGAACATTGCGACAAGTGATTGGGACGCTCTAGCCTAAATGGTACCTTAATGTTAAAAAAGGGAATATCCACTCTAGCCTCAAGGGGAATTTAACATGGGAAATTTTATATCCATTCTGGGGACAATGGGAATTTAACATGGGGAATTTTATATCCACTCTAGAGACAATATAAATTTGAAATAGTTTGGATTTGTAAAGGGGCAATTCGAATAATGACGTAACGGTACTGGACATTGACAACAGTGTCAGCTAGGCGTTATATAAAATTATATGTCCCGCTCCTACGTGCGTTTTATAAAGTTATATGTCTTGCCCCGCCAAGCATTATAGCTTTTCACGACGATTCACGGACAAGCGATATACAAAGCACCCTGGGACAATTCATGGACAAGCGATATACGGAAACAAGGTTGGGCCTGTATAGCGACAAAAAATATGTATTGGTCTGTATAATGACAATAGGAATGGAACAAGAGGGGTAACGTCAGGGTACTGAACATTGTCAACAATATTGCAAGGGGCTGACGTCAATCGAGCCAAACAGTGACAGCGGAAAATAAATCTGTAACGCCTGGCGGGGCGGAATATATAATTTTATAGACATAGAATCACCTACCAAACAATCCATAGTGATAAGAGTGCTAATCTAAAATAAACTGTTATAAAAAATAGCACACTCATACTAACAAAATCCACGTTATTAACTATCAATACATTGTGGAGAAGGAAATTTGTTTATCTACAAGACACACCATTACCTACAATCACCTCAACAAAAGAGTTAGTGGTTATAGTCACACTACTCCACATCCACACAAAACAAACACATTGAGCAGGGACATGTTTTTTTTTCTTAAGGGAATAAACAAACACACAAACACATACAAACGAACGCGTGCGTACAAAGAACACATGAAATACACACACATACTTTTTTTTTAAAGGGATAAGCTTTTTGTAAAGGGAGGAAACAAACACACAAACACACACCAACGTACGCGCTTACACATACACACATACACACACACATATATACACGCACACATACACTTTTTAGTTAAGGGATAAGCTTTTTGTTAAGGGAAGAAAATAAACACATATACGTACAGACAAACACACACATATATAAACGTACGCTAATGCACACAAATAGACACACAGAAACACACATACAAACACTTTTTTGTTAAGGGATAAGTCTTTTGCAAAGGAAAGATAACAAACACACACACATATACAAACGTACGCGAACGCACACAAACACTTTTTTATTAAAGGATAACGTTTTTGCTGAGAGAAGAAAAAAAAAACACATTGAGCAGGGACAAGGGTTTTTTGTTAAGGGAAAAAAACACAACACACAAACACATACAAATGTACGCGCGTACCGTTCATACAAAAATAAACAAACAAAAATCTCTCCTGGCAGAGCGGTAACCCGTGCTTTACGTACAAAAAAGCACAAACATCGCCAGGCGGGGCGGTAACCCGTGCTTTACGTACAAAAAAGCACAAACATCGCCAGGCCGGGCTGGACATATAACTTGATAGAGATAGACAAATAAACAAATACACAAGCATAGATTGATGAACATGAATCTGTCACACCAAAACATCGATTAGGGAAGAGAGTAAATTTTTTCGAGGCAATGGAGTGGCCCTGAAAAGGGCCTTTGGGCTTCTTCTTTGTCTTCTAATTTCTGTCTTCTCGTCTCCTCCTCCACCAGCCTCTTATTTTCTTCACTACATTCTTCTTTTCTTCTCGTCTTTCTTCTCCACTTCTTCCTTTGCCTCCCTTTTTTGCCCCCTGATGGATGTGTGTGAGTGCGAAAGTGTAGGTCATTATTCTAAAAATAAAAGCTAAGAAACACTTACATTTTTTATTCTGGTATATTATTTTAAATTTTACAATCCAAAATCACAACATATCACTTTAGAAAGTTCATTTCTTCTTCTTTTTGTCTTTTCACTTTCTCCTCTTTTGAATTTATTTCTTCACTGTCACAGGTTTTTCCTCCTCTCTTCCTCACTTTCTTCACGTCTTCTTTACTTCTCCTTCTCGACGTTTCTGGGTTCTTCCTTTTTGGAGGGTACCTCTTCTTCTTTCTGTTCGGAATCCCTCTCTCCACTTTGCTCTTGTTGTTTCTTAGGGCAGTCTGCAGACCAATGTCCTTTCTCTTGACAATGATAACAGGTGACTTGACTTTTGTCTCTTCTGACGCTCGTCTTGGTTTTTTGACTTTTATGGACATTCTGAAGACCAATGCCCTTTCCTCTGACAGATATTGCAAGTATCTTGACTTTTATCTCGAGAGGAGAGGGAGTAGTCCGTCGGTTTCTCTGAAGAAAATTTTCGTATGACACATCGCAAAGCTCTGATCAGAAGTTCGATCTGTGTTGGTTCTTCCATCTTTCATGTCGGATTGAGAGTGAAATGAATACTTAGAGGGAAGACACTGACCTTAATCTATGGATGACAATGGCCTGTAGTCATTTGACTTTTTGCAATCAAGATGAAGCGACCGCATCGTTTCATGGAGAAAGGAGAAGAAAGTAACAAGCAGAAACGTTACATATCGCCTCGCACAGTAGCTGAAGTCTTGTTTCAAATTCATGCCAACGATTTTGAAGATGGCATGAGTGAACCAGAATCCAGACTTAGACAGTCTTCGTCAAACCAAAGTCGACCACACTTTGGTTCTTCCTCAAACCGAAGTCCACCACCTGTAACTCCTGAAAAGTACTACCAAATTCGACAGACCGATAAACGTTCCTCCAGAAAATTTAGAACCACAGCCTACACAATGAAATTTAAAGATTTCAAGTCCGACGTACCGCTGAAGAAAGCAGAAGAGTTTATCACCATTGGTAGGGATTCTTTTTTAACCACACTGAAACAGCAATGTGAAGCCAAAGAAGACGATCGCTTAACACTTACCATTTATCACGACAGTTTAAAGTCCCCCGTTCGGATCGAGTTTAGCAGGCCAGCAGAAATGACACACCTTCCAAAGTCATCGACAAGATTCAACACGTACAACAGTCCAACGACACGTTTCACATCACAGATGGAAAAGCGACACTGTATATGACCCACGTGTCTCTTCCCAAAGGGACCGGGCGCAGAAAGATGTTATTGATAGACGACCTTCTCAGCACCAAAAAGAGCCTCTTCCAAATTAACAACCCTCAATACTATATGTGTTTAGCCCGGACCATCGTGGTGGGATGAACGTATGCCGACAAGAAATATACGGTAGAATGGAAAAGAGCCTGGAAAATTATTCAGCGATCGGACCGAGCCAAACAACGAAGAGAAACAGAACTCCTGTTACAGCAAGCGTAGATATCCAAAGACACACTCTGTGGCACTCTTGAAATGCAAATATTTTAAGACGTCTAGCTCCACGCTACACCTTGAAAGTGCACCCTCAAGAAGTGCACGGACCTCTATTGGTTCGAGGAAAGAATTTCAAAGACGGAAAATGCATTCACAACTATGATCATGATAAACATTTCGATGCTATCACCAGTAACACCGGATTGCTGGGATACATGTATTATTGTAAGAAATGTGACTGGCTATAACAATCGAGAGCAAGATAGGCATTGTGGATCGAAGTGCATCCAAGAACCGATCTTGAGTCATTGCCCTCACTGCAAGCAAGATTCCTGGAGGACGTGAAAAACCTTTCGGGGACTTAACTAATGGATCTTAGACGATATCGACAAGACGTGGAACCAAGAGGACATCTAACGTTACGGAGATTGCCACGGTGATGGCTCACAGTTTCTCCGGGATACGATGGGCAATTTCTTCTGATGTAATATACAGAACAAAGCACCGAACGTCCTAAAGTGACTTTGAACGGAACCAAAATCATTTCATGCACGAGGGACAAATGCAGTTTAAAGGTTCGATGAGTTACTTGACAATGCATTTGAGCCGAATGCTTAAAACGTTTGGAATGACATAAATAGGCAAAAAACTATTTCCACACTTTTTCAATACCGAAGTCAATCAACACGCCGTTATACCCCATTTACCTGATACTCACGACTACAACCCCGACAAAATGCGTATCGAACACCGAGAAGCTTTCTACTTTTGGTACCAGACTCACGCCTCGGACCCCTTTGACTTTCCGGAAGAAATGTTAAACTATTGTCGTTCCTACATGGACATTTTACAATACCACAAGGGTGACGAGACACAGAAAGGCATTTTCGCAGACTACGTGGATACCCTTCTGAAATTGAAACAAAAAGCCAGCAACTATCCTTCCTGGTGCCACACATTCCCGAAGACCAAAAGAAATTCAAAGAGAAATATTTGGACCAGGAGGGCATCCCTTTACACCACATCGAGAAAAACGAAGGAAGGCGACCGCTTGCTAAAGTGATGTTAAATTTTTTGTGGGGTAAAATGGCACGACGACCGTGTTTACCCAAGACAGTATTTGTCAGATCCTTTCCGCTACATCCAGATGATTTGCGACGAAACTAAAACCATGAAACACGTGGGCATCCCTCGTGAAGACTTGATCTTAGGCATTTGCGAAGAAGAACTGGAGTTTGTAGAGGCCGACGAATTTGGAAATGTCATCATTGCAACCTACGTGACAGCCCATGCTCGCTTAAAATTGTACGAAGCCTTACACCAATTAGGAGATCGTGTGCTGTATTTTGACACTGACAGTTGCATATACATCGATCGCCTGGATCAACGTCACCTTGACATCAAAGGAGACCGTTAAGGAGCCCGGACGGACGAGCAAACCGACGACAAGATTCTAAGTTTTGCTAGTGGCAGTCCCAAAAATGACGACTACGAATACCGGGACCAACAAGGAGAAGTGCACATCTCGTGTAAAGTAAAAGGAATGACTCAGCTATCGCATCAGTGAAGTGGTGAACTTTGGGATATTGAAAGAAGCCTTGCAGTCGGGACGGGATCAACATTTTAAACTGACCACCTACCAACCTCACAACATTGTACGTTTAGCCGCACACCAAATCGTCAGTCGACTTTTGGAAAAATTGTATCAAATCGTGTACCACAAGCGAGTGTTGCTTCCCAACAACTTCGCTTTACCATACAGACACACCGATATTGGTCAGCATATAAAAAACCAAAACGTCCAAGACCGATAGTTCGTTGTGACTACCAGACTGTCATCGACATGGACATCCCCGAAAGACCATTCCGGAGGGCTTCTGTGTGACTGCCAAGTAGTGTGGAGACTCTAAGAACATGATAAACTGTCCCTAGGACACCTTTGTTACCAAAAACATGTTGCACAGTGACTTCCTTATGTTCCACTTTGATTGTTTTTATGTGTATTTTATCGATGTACTTAACCCTCTGGTTTTTATGTATATTTGTATTTCGTGTTCAAATTTAAAAAAAAATAAAAATACGTGTCTTGAAAAAGTATAAAAACTCTTGTCTTGTCAATGTTCGTTTTAAAAGTGACATTCCCTTCATTATGGCTACCTCTCCTGTATCTGCTCCCTCTTTATCCATTTAGATCGTACCAGCTGGGAGTTATTGTATCTTCGTGATCCTTTTAACATGTTAATTGCTGCACCCAGCGGTTCAGGCAAAACCGAATTTGTCAAGCGTTTGATCGAACATAAACATCATTTGATCGATCGTCCACCTCAACGTAACGTGTGGTGTTACAAAGAGTGGCAATCGGCGTACAGGCTCCTGCGAGAAAGTTAAGGCGATTCCACCGTGTTTGCGGAAGGCGTTCCTGGCGAAGACGACGGGATCGTGTCTGACCCTAGTCAAACCCATCTGGTCATCTTCGACAGCATGTTAGGAGAAGACGAATAAGAAATCAAACTGTGGTTTTCACGCAAAGGGCATCATCGTAATGCCAGTGTCATTTACATCATTCAGAATTTGTTTCAACAAAGTAAAGCCCATCGCACCATCAGTCTCAATGCTTATTACCTGTTCGTGTTTAAAAGACCTAGAGATAAATCGCAAGTGCAAGTGTTAGCCAAACAGTTATGATGTATTAAAAATTAACACTGTAAATATATGCTCCTTGACTTAACTCTCTCTCTCTCTCTCTCTCTCTCTCTCTCTCTCTCTCGTTGTATCCCTCACCATGAGATCAGCTATAGCTTTCCTACCCAAAACCCGTAGGGATGATTTCTATTGCGTCTGCGCCTAGGCCATATAATGCGGAGCGGTCTCCAATCTGGCTATCCATTATTGACTCTTCCGCCTATGAAGATGTGTTCAATACTAGCTAAACTGAACGAAGCCCATATGAATTTACATCGTGTCAGGCAAAACCTAATACCCAAACCTAAAGAGATATAGAATGTCGAGATGTTAAAAGCAACCCACGACCTGATAAAAGCGGTCTTCGAAGATGAAATCAAGAAGGAGCAAGAATAATGGACCGAGAAGAACAAACATCTGAAAGAGCAGAAAGAGCAGCAAGAGCAGGAGACAAACTGAGGCTTTTGTCGAATGCCGTGTGGACATGAAAGAGTTCTCCTCCTCCTTCTGAAGAAGCAGACCGTATCCTGTGGGGAAGCCTGCAGCCAGACTGGGACGCAATCCTAGACAATAAGTGATTGCCACAATCCCGAACAAAACAGCCCTTTTCAGGGCTACCCCAACCATATAGAAAAGAGATAGTAGTCAAATTGCCAAAATATTTGTCTGTCTTTGTGATTATCTGCATGTAATTTTTTTTAGAATTGTGCATATAAAACCTTGGTTATTTTTTTCTTACTTTGTAAATTAGTGTGTGTATATGTTTGTGTGTAGGAAAAAAATAGAAGTGTGTCTATAAGCACTTCGTTTCCTTAGCTTGTAAGAGAGCCTCTGGGTTTTTTTTGCGTATTGATGAGAGTCATAAACTGTCTTTGTAAGTAAAATGTGGACGCGACTGTTTATTTTAGGTCCGCTCGTTCCATGTTTTGATGTTGGTGTGGGGTTTGTTAGTTTTTGTGTAAAGTGGTGTTTTCCTTCACATCCGCGCTTCAGGGTTATAAAGTGGGGCGTTCGTCACTCTTGCTACCCCAGCGTTCACTGGTTACTTCAAGAAAATAGATCGCAGAAAATAATGGAACTCCAGATGCACCTGGGAAACGCTCGTCGTCTTCTAGACGAACTAGCTATTGAGGCTATGGCTGAAGAAGTTGCCTTAGAGGAGGAGAAGGGGAGAGAAAATGTCATAATCATTCTGATGCGGACCATTTGCCATGCGAAACCTGTGGTGAGGACACCCTTACAGAAGCCATCGCAAACGTTCGCAGTACCGTAAACAGAACATTGTTAGAGCGTCCGCCTCGGATGCGGGAGGTCGTGGGTTTGATCCCCGGCCGAGTCACACCAAAGACTTAGTAAAAAATGGTACTAACAGCGGCTCGGCATTAATATCTTAGTTTTTAGGACGGGTCGGTCTGGTGTCAGGATAATGTGAATGGGTAGGACATCATGGTACAGTGCTAGACATCACTATAAACTGTCATACTGCAGACATCGTAGCTATATGACTGAAAAATTGTTAAAGCTACGTTAAAAATCGCACACACACCCTCTTCATCACTCCCTATTTTCACCATTTCGTGGGACAATAACTGGAGCCGCCGTTGCGTGTGTGGTACCCAGCCTGGGAGGTGTCAGCATTAACTGGGTGCAACTAAAGTTGGGAAAAACACCCAGCCCGTTTCAGGGCTAACCAGATCTCTAGAAAGGAGAGACCGATTAATTGCCAATTTGTGTGAATATGGAGTAGTGTGACTATAAACACTCACTCCTTTACTGATGTGTAAATGTATGTGCATGTGCGTATGTGTGTGTGCTTGTATATGTACATGCGTTCGATTGTGTGTGTAAATGTCTGTGTGCATTAGCGTACGTTTGTGTATGTTTGTGCATATGTGTGTTTGTTTTCTTCCCTCGGGGAAAAACGTATCCCTTAGCAAACAAGTGTTTGTATGTGTGTGTGTGTGTTTGTTTGTATGTGTCAGCGCACGTTTCTATTTGTGTATGTGTGTTTGTTTTCTTCCCTCAGGACAAAAAATATCCCATAACATAAAAGTGTTGTGTGTGTATGTGTTTGTATGAGTTTGTGTGCGTTCGCTAACATCTGTATGTGTGTGTGTTTGTGCGTATGTATGTGTTTTTGCTTTCTTCCCTTAACAAAAAGCTTATCCCTTAACAAAAACGTGTATGTGTTTGTATGTGTTTCTGTGCGTTCTTGTACGTTTGTATGTGTATTTGTTTTCTTCCCTTGGCAAAGCAACTTATCCCTTAACTAAAAAGTGTGTGTGTGTTTGTATGTTTGTGTGCATTAACGTACATTTGTATGTGTGTGTTTGTGTGTATGCATGTATGTGTGTTTGTTTCCTTCCCTTAACAAAAAGCTTATCCCTTAAAAAGTTTCTTTGTATGTGTTTGTATGCACGCGTTCGTTTGTGTGTGTGCCTGTGTGCGCGCGTACGCTTGTATGTGTTTTGTGTTTGTTTTCTTCCCTTAGCAAGAAAAAACTTTATGTGTGCATTAGCGTACGTTTGTATATGTGTTTTTGTGTGTATATGTGTTTGTGTTCCCTTAACAAAAACCTTATCCCTTAACAAAAAGTGTGTGTATGTGTTTTTTGTATGCACGCGTTCGTTTGTGTGTATTTTGTTTGTGTTTGTATTTTGTTTGTGCGCGCGCGTACGTTTGAATGTGTTTGTGTGTTTCTTTCTTCCCTTACCAAAAAAAACCCCTTGTCACTGCTCAGTGTGTTTGCTTTGTGTGGATGTGGAGTAGTGTGACTATAACCACTAACTCTTTTGTTGAGGTGATTGTAGGTAATGGTGTGTCTTGTAGATAAACAAATTTCCTTCTCCACAATGTATAGATAGTTAATAACGTGGATTTTGTTAGTATGTGTTGTTTAGTATAACAATTTATTTTAGATTAGCACTCTCATTACTATGGATTGTTTGGTAGGTGATTCTATGTCCATAAAGTTATATGCAGCGCCCCGCCAGGCGTTATAGATATTTTTCCGTTGTCACTGTTTGGCCCGATTGAGGTCAGCCCCTTGCAACATTGTTGCTGATTTCCAGTACCGTTACGTCACCCTACTTGTTCCATTCCTATTGTCTCTATTTTTTTTTTTTTTTGTTGCTTCTCGTATACAGGCCCAACCATTTTTCTGTATAAATCTCGTCCGTGAATCGTCCCAGGGTGTTTTGTAATGTTAATTCCCAGTGTCCGTGAATCGCCGCGAAAAGCTACCACGCTTGGCGGGGCGAGACATTTAACTTTATATAACGCCTGGCGGAGCGGGACATATAATTTTATAAAACCCCTAGCGGACACTGTTGCCAATGTCCAGTACCGTGACGTCATCATTCCTATTGTCCCCTATACAAATCCAGCCTATGTTAACTTCCCATTGTCCCTACAGTGGACATAAAATTCCCCATGTTAAATTCCCATTGTCCCCAGCGTGGATATAAAATTCCCCATGTCAAATTCCCCTTGAGGCTAGAGTGGATATACTCTTTTTCAACATTAAGGTCCCATTGAGGCTTGGGTGTCCCAATCCCTTGTCGCTATTTTCAATTCCGCATTCACTCCATGTTAAATTTCCCCATGTTAAATTCTGATTGTCGCCAAAGTGGATATACCCTTTTTTACGTTAAAGTCGCATTGTCGCTAAAGTGACCCAATCCCTTGTCGCTATGTTCAATTCCCCATTCATTTCATGTCTAATTTCCCCATGTTAGATTCCTCTTGAGGCTAGAGTAGATATACCCCTTTGTAATGTTAAAGTCCCATTGTCGCTAAAGTGACCCACTTTACTACTTATAATCCAAAATGTCTTTGAATGAACACACAATAATCCCTCAAATAGCTTTTTAGTCCAAAATATCAATGAAATAATTTGTTAAATAAATGATTCCCTAATTATATCTTAACACAATTGAAAATGAGTCCTAACCTGATACGAATGGTTAATTGTTGTACCAAAACCTTATATAAAAACCTTTTGGATACCTAATTCACGCCAAACTTGCTTAAAAACCCCACACATGAAATTTGGCCCCTCATTAGACTGGACATATTTTTTTATATATCTGAAATGTTTAATAGAAATTCAAATTCTGGATTCCTATATTAACTCTATGGTCTTAAACTAAGCAACAGTGCTACGACTGAAGGGTCTTACATAACAAGAAAGAGCGAAAACCAACACATTTTTAGAAGTTAAAGTACTAATTTTTTCCCTAAAAATATAACACTAAAGAAGGAAAACAAAAATTATTATATGCTCATTTTTTTCCCCGTTAACTTTACATTGTCAGAATCGTTCAGTATTACCCGATACTGAACTCGCGCGACAATACAGCTATTGCATTCACGTGCATAAAGGAACTACTTTCTATTGTAAACTAACAATGGACGCAGACGCCATCACTTTTGATTTGTACACAAATCATGTACACTCGCGTAAGAGGCTCTTTACGTTGTGGTTGTTTAAATTTGTTTCTGAATGAACTAAAACAGATATTTCGTGGACTGTCACATCCCAGCTGCTTTGGCATTATCCGCGTTGATACAATGTTACGGATTTAGGCTAGCTACATTATATAAGATAAGCAAGATAAGGTCCTTGCAAATAACATGCAAGTGACAAGTCATATACTCTCTTCTTTAGTTGGTGATAAGAATGGCAAAATAAAATATACTTACAGTTTTACAGCCTGAATTTCCTCAAAATGTATTTTCTTCATTCTGCAAATCCGAATTACATGAGCCATGTCATAGGTTTTCAATCTGGATTACACATTTCGAAATTGTGCTGTAATTTCGATGATAAGTGAAATTGCCTCCTCCTTACTGCACTCAAAATGAAATAAGCATTAAATTCCATAGCGTCTTTTTGATGATTGCAATTGAAAGACTTCATATTTTTCCCACATTGTGATTTCAAACATTCAGTGACAGAAACAGAAACACATTTGCAGACGTAAACCCGCTTCTCCCGCGCCACTTCAATCCGATGTATTTCATGTATAATTTGCACAGATGAATCCAGTCCAAAATCAGAAACTTTCGTCGAATCGAAACAAAATACCAAAATATATTCATTCCAGATCAAATGGAAAAGTTGTTGCAATGCGCATTCATTCACAATATGACTGCAAATTTCAATTTTAACTAGACTCGCCATTTTCTTTCGGAAGTTATGTCGAGCGCGCGGCTAAGTTCAAATTTATCTGGGCGGAGTTATGTGCGCATTAATAATGATGTCATTGTGTAATGACAAATCTCCGCTTGTGTATTTATTTATTCATTTACGTTGTTTCTTGTAGTGTATTTTGTTTATATAATTAAACCTTAGGTAGAATTAAAAAATGAGCATATAATGAAAAGGTTACTCGTTTTGTCGGAAGGATATACTACACTCACAAGTTCGTGCAGTATTCCATTCCAAAACTCGTTCATATTTTCCCATACAAATGCAGTAACCTATAAATATATTCCATGTGCACTTACCTCCTCCTTACTGCACTCAAAATGAAATAAGCATTAAATTCCATAGCGTCTTTTTGATAATTGCAATTGAAAGACTTCATATTTTCCCCACATTATGATTTTAAACATTCAATGACAGATACAGGAACACATTTGCAGATGGCAACACGCTTCTCTCTCGGTCCCAAGGTCGTGCAGTATTACACCTGAAAAACTCGTTCATATTATCCCATACAAATGCGGTAATATATAATTACCAGTCTGAGACAAAAAACGTTAGATGGAGGCAATTACTAGTTGGGGAAGATGTGTTTAAAAATGATTTTGAGAAAGATTTCTCAGACTGATAAATGAAGCTGTATTCGGCAAACCGACATAAAATCTGAGCTAAAGAATGCAGAACAATATGAACAGAAAACATCTTCCACTTGTCAGAAATACAATACTTGACGAACATCTGTTTGAAACGCACGCTTATAATACTAACCATTTGATCTGCTTCTATTGTGGAGTTCTAACACATTTTATGGATCACTTTATCTGACGTTTTGCCCCGGATCAAAACAGCATTTCAATCCTCATCCTTGGGGAACTGAGTGTGAGGATCATTAGAGCTATTTTGGCTGATGTGTTCATGTTTCTCTCTCTTGTGATACAGTCGTAGAAGAAAGGAAGTCAATTTCTGTATTTATCGTTAAACTATTGTAAAATTATTTCGGAGATAACTGTATTGTCCTGGAGACAAATGTCTTCAAGTTCGTAGTCTTAGTTTTCACTTTCTATAACTTCTGGAGTTTATGCACGTGTTATATTGCTTATCACTGCATTCTTAGCATCTCATATATTTATAGCGAAGGCATGGAGAAAATACCCGATACAAACAATATATATGTATTTAGCTTTGATAATAATTTTGATGCTGTAAAGGGTTATCTGATTGAATGAAATGTTAGATTAAAGTATAGCGTTACGGTATTGAAAATAAATAGCATAAAAATCAAGTTGCTGATAATGTGTAATTGTGAAAATGTCTGAAAATATCGTCGTTTGCCATACCTCCCATGGTCCATACTATATCAATTATAGCAGTCGAAGGATGTGAACAACTGTTATTTTTTGCACGCCAAAACAGTGCATAATGTGCATCCAAACACATTGCTCATTAGTGTATCGTTATCATTTCGTTTGGCCACTTGCCAGCCCCCATGCACGGTGTTTCTAAATCATGCTAGGAAGATGGGTAAAATCATACGTTGTAATATATCCATCGTACTGTGAAGAAGTAAAATGTACATTGGGTGTCAGACTTGTCTCTCCCCACCAATCGTAGCTATATGATATGACGAATCTTCTCGCCTTTTAAACCGTGGAAGTCAACAATGAAATGCGATGTTTGACATGTTTGAGGTATATATGCCGTTTTTATATGTACTTAATCGGTGCTCCGTTGGACATTCATGAATGCAGAAAGATATGCGGTGTCTGATTTCTATCATTTCCTACCTATTGCTGCGGTATCACCTCTTTGATGAAATTGTCGTTGTCATTTGACCTCCAACAGAAGATCCGATACAAAATGTTTATAGCAAATCAATTTAACCGTTCGTGTTTCTGGCTTTCCAGTTCATGACCTGTACACTAGCGTTACATTGAACGTTTTTACTATTTTAATTAAAATGTACATACATTAAAGTTCAAAACTACAGTTTAACATTTTTCAACAAAGCTCTAAGACAGAATGAAGCTCACTACAATCATTAGCATTGTTTGTAAAGATCTTCTCTATTCTTCGTCATTTACATGATGTAAAAGAAGTTGAATCGAGATTGTTTTCAATGTACCTAAGGCTCTTTGTTGTCGAAATAGAAGCTTCTAGCTGACTTTTTATTGCCACGAATGCCTTATTGTTATCAACAGACAGAGATGTTCAGGGCGCACAGATTACATCATGACAACAAAGACTATATTGAACGCCATTAACGTTCAAATAATTACAAAGACTTAATGACACGTTACCATAAAGTCTAATAGCTTTTGGACTTTAGTCTGAATTGCTGTAGTCATCAGAACATGAAGAGTCGATTTTTCGGCATGAAAAGTTGAGCAAAATACCATCTATTGATGAAAAATAATTTAAAAGGCCTTGCCAGCATTTAGCTTGTGCACATGCTGCATTCAGCGTTTCTCGTGTTGCCAACGATCTGATGAGAAATTAAGCACGATATTTACAAAATATCATTCGCCACAACAAATGGGAAACATTTATTTTTCTCGGCCCGAATGTACTTTCCAGTGTTGTGCACATTTACATTATTTTAGACTTTATTTATGTCATTTGCACTGCACAATAAAACAAAGAAGAATGTTAATACATATAGACAAATGTTGCTACTCATTAAGTATAAATCGTGTTGAAAAATCACACCGGATGCGTGGTCAACCTTGATTAGGGACATCATCTATCTTTTGCACTCGTAACTGGAATATCGTAGTTACTAACCAAAAAGTATGTATAACTTCTCAGTCTTATATGTACTTAGTTAATAGACTCTTGTGTAAATAAAGGCGTTCCTTTCAGTATCGGTGGATAGAAAATATGACGAGGGCCGACTGCAGATTGCTCTGCCTGTTTACGCTGGCTTATCTGAACAAAGGACTCACTGAGCCTATCGTTTTATCAAATGCTGCCTTTCAAAACATTTCCACTGAAACGATAGCCGAGAAAGATAACATTCTCTGAATTGTTTGAACTTGCAAAAGCTAATTACTCTTGCACACATCACATTCGTGTCACTCAACATAACCCAGTTTATATGGTCTTAAAATGTCAGCTTGCTGACCAGGAATTTCTCTTATTCAGTACCAAATGTAAACTTGATTCTGGTACAAAACATCAGCGGTGATAAATACACTTGCTTTACCAGTACGTATGTGGGATGGAGATTACCCATCCAAGTCATTGTGTGCAAATGTTTTCTGTTTTTTTTAGACACAATTGTTTTCACGTAGTTTTCTTTCCTCTCCCTCTTCATTGCTGGTTTTCGTGGTGGAGTTGGCCAGGACAAGCTCCTAAAACTGGCAAGGATGCTGTTTTCCTAAGGAGTATCTGCATCGAAGAATGATCATATTCGTGCTGGTGTCGAACATACGGACTAATACAATTACAAACCAAATGACCCGTCAAAGCAGAATAATATCTATATCATTATCAAAGTCATTAGGATCATGTAGTATGCCATTACAATCGTAAGTAAGGTCTAATTTCCATCATTACCTATCAGCATCCTGTAGTACCTCATTGTGCCGATTCTTAGAGTCTGGTAACACCATATGGACCTGAATTGCTATACTTATTTGTCTATCATAAAAGTGTTAATCTATCCACAATTAGAGCTTCTTGCTCAACTCCCCTATCGCACGTGACTGATTATAGCCATAATTTAATCTCAAGACTGCCTTTGAAGATGGTGATCATATTTTGTACAGTATCAGTAATGTTTGTAACATGCACCGTTAGTCACACCACGATTCAAATTCCTTTCGCCTCTCAACCTTGGTACATTAACAGTTTAACCCGTATTTGTCTGCAGACACCTTTCTGACATTCTCGCAATCCGATATTGGTGCGTCTGATTTCTATCAATGCATTTCGTCGACAAAGAACCACAGGTATATTGAGAGAACAAATGTGGCCCCTCTCAAGCAACTTGAAAAACTGTTTTGCACCAGTTTATAGCATCAAGAACTAAACAAGACAAATCAGCTATTATATCGATTATATCAGTTGAAAAAATATCTTCAGCTAAAGAAAGCACATACTTTCCCAGTTAAAAAAGACAAAATAAAAACATCCCCTCCCGGTTGGTCGTTAAAAAGCATATGGCGTTTCTTGGCTTAATGCATTAGAGAACTATAGTCTAACATACTCTAACAGAACTTCTCGCGATAACCTAATTAAGAATAAATGTCAACTGTTAACTTTTAGTCATATGAGAATGGTAGCTAAGCAACAAAATTTCTAGAGGACTATTGAAACCAGGTTCCTCCAACCAGTAGGATAGAAATTCTAAACTCTTTGACAAATTGTATTCATTCAAAGAGAGAGAGAGAGAGAGAGAGAGAGAGAGAGAGAGAGAGAGAGAGAGAGTATAATGATGATGGTTTTGGTGTCATCGTAATAATCTATACAAAATCCATTATTAATGGTTTGTTGATTCAGATGCATACTACTCTTCTGTCTAGTGATAAGCTTACAGATATAACTAATTAATTTGTGCTTATTGGTGTATGGAGAAAATTCATGAATATAAGAAAAGAAAGATATTGATGAGTTATTAAAATGATTTATCTTCCTATTTCAGGGAGAAGTTAAAGGTATTAAAACTACAAATGTTGAATCAGGAGACTGTACCGTAAATTTCGTATACTTTTACTGTGTAATAGACGGGAACTTTAACAACAACAACAAAAAAAGAACAAAAAAAAAAAGAAAAAAAAGAAAGGATTTACAAGACAATGGTTCATTTCTAAGCGAATAGGTATATGAACGGAAATAAAACCAACACGTTCACAGTTCATTCCAATTAACCATAATACATAAACACAATGAAGATGTAAACTATATTTTGTGTAAATGCATGCAGACTAATGAACACATGTACACTGGATTACGATTCCTCTCTTTCTTGCCCTGTCTGTCACATACTGTTTAGTTAATTTTTACTCATAAATGTTTGTTCTTTGATAAACGATTAAAGACTCATGAGGATGCATACAGAAACAACATAGTACCTATAGTGTTGTAATGAAGATGTTTTCATGAAACTGACACACATTTTACTTCAGCACCAAATATATTTGAAGAACCTTATGGGTGTAGGATGACTTTAAACAGGATGTAACTCGAATTAAAGGATAGTCCTCAGCCGATGCAACAGTTTAACGTTGCAGCTTGACCAATGCTTTGTTTAAACTGCATCATTTCTTCTCAACACATTTATGTTTTATTCCTCAAAAATAACAAATATTCAACGATCCTTATTTTATAAGTGAATATACTTTATAGTATTACTGCAAATAATATAACGCTTTGCTTTAACGAAACATGAAGATTTTTTAAATTAGTCGTGACAAAGTGTGATACTCCCCACCTATAAAAGAAGCAAACATAGGTAATGATAATTTTTCAGTATTCAACATTTCTATGAATATGCAGCATATTCAATTTGATATTGGCATCTTTGCTAGAAGAGGGGACTTTGGGACAAAAGTTAATCTTAGTGTGGAAAATAAATCCCAGAAAATAACTAGAAGATATATGCATATTATGTACAAGTTTTATTTCCAAAAATTATGCTGAAAACGGGAATGGTTGAATTATTAAATAGCAATTCTTTGAAACGTGTATATTTTCAGCCTAGTAACAAGAAGTATTAGTTACAGAACTTCAAAAAAGAGCTGTTAGGATCAGCAGTTCTTTATAATCCATTTGGCACGGTGTTGATAAGAAAACGGTCCTGGCTATAAAATCAGTTTGTTCACTGCCGCTTGAACTGTCTTTGTCACAGGAAATACATTTATAGCTTTGCTAGGCAATTTCTGTTGTTTTGTGTATTCTAACTTGATAACGGATATTTAATCTTGCGGTTCTTTGTATATCTGTATTTAAATTATTTCTCTGAATATTGTGATATCATCAATTTGGAACAATACACAGATGATGTATATTTAAATAGAAATTCAGATTCCATCAGCTTCGAAAAGGATGCTTCAGATCATAAAGTTCCATTTTCCAAATACGGGAAAATCCACGATATTGTCGCAAAATATTCCAAATACGGGAAAATTCACGATATTGTCGCAAAATATTCGTAACTATCTAAACTAATACTTTTAAGATTTTTTAAGATGGGTCGCATTTATTTTAGCTGTTTGGAGAATGTACCCATGTTATTTATTGCGGTTTAAAACGCTTGTTTTTTCGCTTGAAAACTAAAGTATAAGTAAGGTCAAATACATAATGTCAATTAGTTTTGTAGAAACAAAGAACATGAAGCCGTAATGCAATTATTAGTATTGTGCTGTTTAATGAGATCTTCTCTTTCCTTGTCCTTTCCAGTATTCAAAAAGAAACCTGATAACGTAAAACAAAATTGAAATAAAAACATTCCTGAGACTAATGGCCATCAAAATGTCAACGCTCCAATGACATTCGTTTTTTTGCTCCATTCAGATCTGTAAACACGAAACAAGGGATGGATGGTCTGAATACTGCATCGATGATTGTCTTGCAAGGAATAGCGTTAATGTTTCGATTTTAAAAAAAATGCTACAATATAAATACAATTGCTCTAAAACCTTTTTCAGTCTGTTCGACTTCAGCAGGCCTGTTGAACGGAATTTGTGAGTGAACAAAGTTTAAGAAGAAAGAGACGTAATATCAAATTTGTCCACAGATGTATGTTTGCGTTACTAATGTGAAAGGAATTTTTTTTGCAAATTAAAGAAACCGAAATAGGATTTCATCACTAAGAATTAAAACAAATTAGTTTCTTAGCTCAACTAGATAATCCAATGCTATCTTTCTCTAAAGTGTGTTTAATTCAGATTCTGCAATGAGCCATGAAGTGAAAAAGAATCAACAATCTAGAAATAAGATTGCTCTCTGTCAGCTTGTGTACATATCTTAGTCCGAAAATTCCGATCGGTGGTTTGGACCATTTGAAGGGATGTCATCTTTTATTTGTCCCTTTCAAGTAGAATATCTTCTTTCCTAATAAAAACTATGCATAAATGCTCCATATTCTAAGGAATTAGTCAATACAATCTTTTTAGATGACAGCTTCCCTCTCTGCATGGGTTAGTAGGAAGCATTATTCTGACAGGTTTACGATAGGCTTGCCCGTTTTTACGCTTGTCTAACTCGGAGCCTATAACGGAGCTTTCAGCCCGTCTTTTATCAGATGCATGCTTTCAAAACAATTTCGCTAAAACGATATCTGACAGAGATAAGAGTCTCGGAATTGTTTTGAATTTTTAAAAGCCAATTACTCCTGCACACACCACATGTTTGTCACTCAACACAATCTAATTGATGGGGTCATAAGACTGCTAATCGACTGACCGGGCGGTTATAGTACTCGGTACAAAGTCAAATCTTGAAGGATATAGAATTGCAATGGTAAACATACTCAGTGCACATTGTTTTACGCCAAGGAACAAATACCCCGAAACCAGACCATGTAATGGTTCAAGGTTTCGCATCCAGGCCAGTACATGAAACGCGTGGTCGTTCTAAATTCAATTTTGTGTGTTTCCTTGGATTTTGTGCTTTTTTTATCTTTATTGCCAACTCTCACTGATAACGGCTCAAATACAAAACAGTTTCCCTACGTTTCGTGCTAACCAGGCTCTTCATCCGGGAAAGAAGCAACGTCCATCCTCAAACAAACACTGAACACAAAAGCCAAGAGAAAATATGGACTAGACCAAGTTTGCAAATCACGAATTCTTAGACTAGATACGAGAATATGTACTGAATATATTATATCCCGGTAAAGTTTTTAAGGTAGTAATTAAAGGAAATATGTCATGATAATCTTGTAGCGAGTCATGATGATGATGATGATGATGATGATGCTGATGATGATAATGATAATCAAGAGTTATCGAAATTGTATTGGGTAAATAAGATGGTAAGAATTGCGTAGGGATGAAAAACCGACGAATGACTGGAATTTTTATAAGGCAGCATTAAGACGGTTAGATTGTTTTCATTTAGGGCATTTTCAACATGAATTTTCCGATGCAGCATCGAATATCGTTCCTTAAGAGTGCGGTTTTTTTTTTTTTTTTTTTTTTTTATCGGGGTTAGGCACAGTGGGTAGCATCTCAATGGACTATACAGTAAATCCAGTAAAGTTTTAGTGCTTAGCTAATTTTGCGTTGCTTTTGTTGCCAATATGGCTTTTGTTTTCTGAAATCGTAAGTGACAAGAGTGAATTTGGTGTAATAACAATCAAAAGAAAGTGTAAATTTGGAGGACGTACTGCATGTTTCACGGTAGATTTTCAATGTGTAAATAAATTTGGGAAGATGACATACATTTTTGATTATTGGCCTTACGGTGTAAATAAATTTGGATAAATAAAACACTTTCATAATAGGTTTTATGGTGTGGAGGATGTCATACGGATTTGGTTTTATGATGTAAATATATTTAGAGGTCGTCACGCGTTTTTGACGATAGGTTAAATTTATGGTGTAAATAAAATTGTTGGCAATTACACTTGTCCCTTGTAATTGTTGGTAATTACATTTGGCAAATGGATTTCGTCGGCATAAGAACATTCGTGTCAGCTTTCGAAAGTAAATCACATTTTGTAAAATGCAGTCATAAGATGCCTGTTTACATGTTGAAAGTGTCATTGCACAATACGATATCGTGTTTTCAATGACAGCAAACAATAATCAAAAAGTTCAATGAAGCTTAGCTGACCTTAATTTTGCAACAACAAAAAGGATACTTTATTACATGTGTGTATCACTCACTATTGGGTTACATCTGGAAATGCATTGGGAAAATACAAGTTAGATTTTCGGTCACGAAACACTAAGATATCCAACCTGACTTTACGAATTTCTGTTAAAACGGGTATTCATTCTATTTCATTTCATCATCGGTTTTGTAAGAATACAAAACAATCTATATTCGAAAAGACAGAAGTAAGTAATGTTGTTGAGTCGTGCCACGTATGATTGATTCTCTCCGTTCTTAATAATTTATGGCGATGCTTAAGGTTTAAACCGAGCTTGCCCTCCAAGAAAGCCGAACCGTGACAATGTAGTCAATATAAATTCTCAATGTGGTAAACTCATACATATATATATATGCGTTTACCATTAATAATAATAATCATCATTTTAAGACTTAAAATGGCACCATATGACGTATTTTCTTAGTGACTGATGGGATATCGATGTTTCCAGAATAATTATGTGGATTCCAATAGGATGAGTGTGGTCATATGAATAGAGTTAGTTTGTCGAAAGTCAATAGTATATGTTGTCACATTAGGTTTATTGCGAACTACTGTTGCAATATACAGTGTAAATAAGGAGAAAATTAAGCATTCAGTTTCCTTTCGATTTCTGGAGTCATTCGCACATTTTGTGTTCTTGATGTAAGTCTGTAGACGTGTTATATGTTGTATTTAGTTGTTTTTCGAGAGGGAAAAATTTGTTTGAACTCTTCGGGATGTGAGAAAGGGCTTATAATATGTACTCTAATGATAAACTGGAACTGTTATAAGTTTTTCGAAAGAATTTTAGACAACGCCGTCTTCACAAAGTCACTGTTATTGGAGGACCAGTTCATTTCCGATAATGAAAATTATAAGAAACTTTCATTCGTTGAGGACTTTCATAACTATTTATAAGGACTAATTTGGATTCACTTCATTATTCTGTAAGTTCCTCTCACATTTTTCATTTATTACTTTAATAATGAAATGGTTTGTTAAGTTTTATAAAACCTGTTGGTCTGGCTTCCTTTCTGTTGCTTACGTTTGTGACCATTGAGTCGTAACAGAAATTGGTGGCTCGTCCGGTATACGAATTTCAGTGCAATTGAAATTGTTTTGAGACTTATATTCGTTTTATTTCGGAATTATCCTAGCCCCTAATCGTTCTGATTTTACATAGTGAAGCCACAAGCTTTTACAATGTCAACTAAAGTGGAGAACTTTATTTTAAATCCTAGCCATGAACGACTAGAGTCATTGTAAAAGACAATATGATCTTTCAGATGCAAAGCCATCTTTATTAAAACAAGAAGCAAGATATATATTATTTCAATATTTGGTCGAAAAGAATATATTTGAAAAAGTTCTTTGAGTTTGATGTGTAAGTCAAATCTGGCTTTAATGTACAAATTATTGAATTGAAATTAAAATATACGACTAAAATAAAGTTAAGAAAGCTTGAGGTTTGAAAAAGGAAAGAGAGAAACAATTATAAATTCAAAAAAGAAAAAAATTGAATTCAAAATGACAATACAGATAAAAGAGAGAGATGCAAATGATAAAAGAGAAAGGATAGATTCAAATGAAACTGCAGTTACAAAAATAAGAAAGTGAGAGACTATTGCAGAAAGAAAAGATGTAAATGCAAATAGCAAACTCAAAAGGAAGAAGCGGAAAATGCTTACTCAAAAGGAAGAGAGATATGAATGAAATTGCAATATCAAAAAAAAGAGAAAGAGATAGAAATGCGAGTAAAATTAAAAGAAATAGAAATGGCAGGTAAAAAGCACTCCACTCATGAAACTTCAGCTTTTGATGTTACAAAATATTATATTTGCACCTCCTTTTAAAGAAAGAGATATTAGCAAAGCTGACTCATCAGAGGTACCAATTTGTTAATTTTTAAAAAATGGGGTTCTTATTAGAGAAAGGAGACCACCCGAGGAACCCGCTGATCACGAATAGTCAGTTGGCTATCAAATTGTGATACTTAAGTAATATAAACAGGAAATTATACGTTTGGTCCATGAATCTCCCTTAGCTGGTCATCTGGGAATCAATAAAACCTACCACAAGATCTTACATCCTTTTTTCTGGCCTGAACATTAAGAGTGATGTTTCTAAGTACTGTAGATCTTGTCACACTGGTCGAATGGTAGGAAAACCTACACTAAAGGTACCTAAAGCTAATTTACAACTAATGCTGCATGTTTTGACGAAGCATTAAGTAGAACAATGTTAGATTGCCTATGTCCTTTGCCCCAGACCAAGGTTTAGGCAACCGTTAATTGTGGACATTTGTGTGGGTCAACATGATTTCCAGAGGGAATTCCTTTACGGAAAGATATGACAAAAAACTATAGTCAAAGTCTTAATTAAGTTCATTACATTTTTTGGCCTTCCTAAGTTGTTCCAATATGATAAATGTTCTAATTTCAAGTCGAGAATCGTCGAGCTAGTTATGTATGCATTAGGTATTCAACAGTTCAAGTTGTCTGCGTATCACCTTAATATCCAGGAGGTGATGGAAAGGTCTCGTCAGACTTTAAAGAATGTGATAAGGTCATATTGATTTGACACCAAAAGGACTGGAACGAAGGTATTCATTTACTGATGCGTGATGTTAGGGAGTCGGTTCAAAGTCCCTGTGATTTAGTTCTTTTGAACATGTTTTCATAAACTCTGTTCATGGACCATTGAAGTTGCTGAAAGAAACTTTTTAACAGAAGAATCAGAGATCAATTTATCGAAAGCTTGTGAAATGGCAATCTTCAGTCTGCACACTCACAAGTGAAATTGAGGTATGGTAAAACTACAAAGAAAATAACCTTTCAACTTGGTGACAAAGTTCGAGCTCTCTTGCACATATATCAGATTCCTCTTCAGCATAAGTATTATGGACCCTATACAGCTAAAAAGAAACTAAGTGATTTAAATTATATTATTGATACTCCTGGAAGGCGGAAAGGGACACAACTCTACTATATCAATATGTTAAAGGAGTATGTTGATCGATATAGCTCTGCAAATCATTCCATCTATTTTTGTTGTTCCTGTCCAACACAATGAAGATTTAAATGATGACGTACAACGGAATATAATGATGTTGATTCAAGCAGTCTATAAAATTCTGAAATATTAAAAAATCTTGACAATAAACGTTTCCATTTACAGTCAGAGAAGAAGAATGGGTTAAAGCAACTAATATGTGAATATGAGCACTTGTTCTCGGATGTTCAAACTCAAACAAGCAAAATCTACCCCAGGTCGAAATTGTAGATCTAAAATCTGTAAAATAACACTCCTATAGGATGAATTATCTTAAGCAGACATCTTCGAGGAAGGAAATTTAATATTTGCTGGAGGATGACGTTATTGAACCTAACAAAAGTAAATGGAGTTCGCCGTGTATTCTTGTGCCGAAACCATACTATTCTTTCCGTATGTGCACATATTACTGAAAAGTGAACGGTGTCACCAAAACAGATTCATTTCCAGCACTAAGACTTGATGACTGATTTGACATGATTGGAAATGCAAAATATCTCAAGTAGTTTGACCTTTTATAATGATTCTGGTAGACTGCACTCACGGATAGAGCAACCGAAATTTCTGCTTTGTCAACTCCAGATGGACTCTATCAAAATAAAGTGATGCCACTTGGTACGAAGGATTCTCCATCAACATTGCAGTGCTTCAAGAACATGGTTGTTGTTGTTTAACGCCATTTTTCAGCACACGATAGGCTATACATGGCGCCCAGTATTAATGTTGGAGGAAGAACCCTGGAAAACCCCGGAAAGAACCACCGACCCACGAGAAGCTACTGGTAAGCTTTCTCACATACCCACATTAGCCGAATCCTAGACTCGAACCCACGCAGACAGAGGTGAGATGGCAGTTACCCGTTACGGAGAGCGCTTTAGACCACTCGGCCACTCGGGGCCCCAAGAACATGGTAACATCTGGTATAGATTGATAAGATGCACACATTGACGACGCTATTATTTAAATCGATTCTTGAAAGGATCACCTCTGTGTGTGTGTGTTGCTTGGAGTTTTAACTGAACTTTAACAATTGTTCAGTCATATCGCTACGATGCCTTGCAGTGTGACAGTTTCTAGTGATATCTTGCATTGGGCCATCATGCCGCAGACATGTAGCACGATGTCTCACCCAGTCACATTATCCTGACACCAGTTCGACCAGTCCTAACACCAAACTGTTAATGTTGAGCGCCAAGCGAGGCAGCTGCTAGTACCATTTTTATCAGTCTTTGGTATGACTCAGCCGGGTTCGAACTCGCGACCTCCGAGGTTGACCCTCTATCCACTAGGCCACCGGAACGGTCAACACACAATGCAGAAGAAGACGTAACGTACTAAGTATAGCAAGGAAGAGTAACACATAGAGCAGACAAAATACAGCCTTTCAATCGCGATTCAATGTGTATGAATGTAGGGGGAAAAGGGTAGGAATGCTTGCACTAACACACATGCACAGACACACACACATACACACGCACGCACACACACAAGCATGCTATCATACTTATATACAATCGCACATGATAATGAGAGAAGAAAAGAGGGGTTTTATGTTTTGTAATAAAGAAAAAGATACAAAAACATAAAATCAAATATTGGCATTGCATGAGTATTATCTATGTTTCTGAAAAATCTATGTGGCTACGAAAATGGCTGATGGATATAATCAATCATCTGCAATCTTATAAATAAGTGTACATCCAGGGCATGACTTAACATACTCTTCTGTGGTCTATTTGTCTACCGAGACGGAAAGGAAACATTAGTGCAGAATCAGGGATTGTTCTGGCAAATCGCTGGTCAACTGTTGTTGCTGCTGCAGCGTTGTCTAATGTATTCCTTTGTCTCACCTTCTTCTTGCCTCAGCCTCTGCTGGATCCATATGCATCTGTCGGTGAGGCGTTGCTGCTCCTGTTCCCTTTCTAGCTTGTCTCTCTCCTCTTCTTTTCATTTTTGTCCTTTGATTCATCGTCTCCCCATTGAAGACTTCTCATATTTGCTGCTTGTTTGACCTGGAGTGATTCCAGTACTCTCCTGTTCGGATCAGGTTATCTTAATTCCCCAGCTTAATAGTTTTAGTAAACCTTCATTAATCGACGATGAGTTCGAACATGGGCGAACGCACCTCTGTATACAGACCAGGCCAAGATATAACGTCACTTTGTATCAGAATGTTGAAGGGTATGTCACATGACGTTCAATTTTAAATACAATATATTGAAAAAGTCGTGATGGATCATAAAAGCAGATATCAAAGAATTTCTTAAAATAAATCACAAATTAGCCCTCACAATTTCAGAATCAAAATTTCTTATTTTTATAAACCCAACCTCACTAACTCAATAAACACAAAAAGGAGACGTCGATTAGGACATTCACTCTTCTTCCTATACAGTAATTTAAACCAAAAACACATATAAAAATGTTCAACTTGAAAGTAATTCATTACTTTATTTACAAGCTTAGCAACTGTGTGTAGTAAGACATGACATCCAATGATATAGATTGAACAATTTTGTCATGGATGAAAATTCATTTCTGATCTAAAGAAAACAGCTAGTCAAAATAGTCAGTAAATCAAATTTCTGGTTTTGCATCGCATCTAGAGAACTCAATTAAACAATAAGTCAGTAAATGATTTTATGGGAATCCAAGACTAATATGTACTGAAGACAATATTTTTCGCACACAATGAAATCTGATCCTTGTAATCTGACATTATTGAATTGAGCGAATACATCACTTCTCATAAGGTCTATGATAACGTCTTCGATAGGAAGTAATCCATAGAAATCAAGATATTGCACGCTGTCGTCATTGGATAGGTATACTACTACCCAACGGTTTCATAGAAGATGACTGTCATCCAAGCTGATTACATAAACACTTTAGGTTTTCGATGAGGAAGTTCATCCTTCGCAAAGAATGCTTGATTCCAGAGAGCTGTATAAGAGCCGTAGTCCAAGAGGTAATGACATTTTAAACTTTGATGCGTTTCGTATCCAAGAGAATCAACTGAGGCGTCAAATTTTCACTGAAGTCTTACTAATGTTCTTTCAAGATCTTCTCTTTTGGGATAAGTGGCCATGTTTCTTCCAGATCAATGTCTAACACTTGTTCTTGACTCATCATCAAATATTGGTGGTAATGCATTTGACTAGGATCACCAAATAGACAAACCACAACGATGTTCTCTGGACAGGAGTGTCATTATTTTAGTTCAATGGTGAGCAAGCAGGAGGCTAAGTGTGGTGGTGCAAGCAGGAGGCAAAGTGTGGTGGTGTCTATCGCTGCTGAAGTTATAGTTCTGGACCCTCCTCATCGATGTCCATTAATAATAGTAAAAGGCATGAGCATGGTTGGGGATCCGTAGGAGGGACACAAAGGAATAGCAGTCAGCTGGTTCGAGAATAAAGCATTTAGTCGGTTCGGGAGTGATTAGACTGCACTAGTGTAGGGGCGCGAGCGGTAAACACTTCGTTAGTCCGGAAGAGCCCCTCATCCTCGTCTGATTCCCCTCCTACATACATTTAGGACGGATAAAAGGGGGTGTTTTACTTTATTTAAAGAGATGTTTCACAACTAGGACATAGCTTATTGGATACATTACTTAGTAGAAGATCGTATACTTTTGAACGATGCTAAGTCTTGCTATAATATGAGCGCTGACTGAAACTAGAGCGAATAAAATTGTTTGGATAAAACATATAAATGTGTACTGTGACATTCATGCTGTACAGAACAGGCGAGGGTGCCACACAATGCCATAATGGAAGGGTGTTAATGCCACCAATCAAAAGATGGTATATAGACGGCCGATTTGGGATGTCAAACCTGTCAGCTCAGCCATGGTGAATATCATGTATGGCCACGCAATGTCTGTAGCACACACATGCCTGCCTTTCCGGCTCTCCTGATGCATATAGATATCACGGCAAGGTGTTTAGGACAGACGTTCCTTTAGACTAGCCCGCTGCATCACAGACGCCTCAAACATAGACTTCACCACCATTGTTCGAAAGTCATCAATTGGTCTCTGATCTGTGCTTGTCTTTTCGCTCATTGAAGCTCCGACTGAAAGCAGCATCTCCTGGTCATAGAGATGCCCAAAGGCGCTCAGCGATGCCTAACGTGCGTTCATTTGTCTCACGCGTACACTGTACTTCGCCAGGACTTGAAACCCGACGCCAATAAAATCCCCGAGCATGGGTGACTTTGGAAGCTTCCTTTTGGTCGATTGCTCAGCATCGTTGTACCGGCTGGCGAAGTCAACCACGGTCACCTAATTCTTGTTTGTGTACCGCCCAACCTTGTGGTGTGACATGAACAAAGGGTCATCTTGGTGCACCTTGCATTGGACTGAAACAATGAACATCGATCTGAACATTTTGCAATGTGCTGGTAAGTAAATCTGACATATACCTGGTCTCGAACCATATCCTAGCAGTATCGTTGTAGACTCTTCCAGCCATTCCTTGCTTCTGACTCCTGCCAAGTCCTATCGGTATCCTCGTTGGCTGTAGTATATTTCCACAAGCTTAGCATCCATTACATTTTGTAGTGTTTGGCAGTCACATACCAAGATGTCGAAAATGGAGGGTAGTGAGGTATTTTAACTTGAATCCATATAATAGATTATACTTGCTTGCTCCGGAATGAGGCGTAAAGATGGTCAGCTACTTAGGCCAGGTCGCCCAAAGGAACATTAGATGGCATCACCTCCTGCTGCTTCTTTGCTTATGAGAATCCGGAACTTCGTTCGTCTCCGATTTCTTCACAGCCTGGCTTTGTATTATTATCATGCAAAGTACTGTAGCAGCAGCAGCACTACTTGGGTGTTTAACCTTCATGATAGTTCTTTTACGTTAAGGTAATTAAGTCCTTTTTTAAGTCGGTCGCAATTATCTATCGGAAGAAAGTGGCTTGCAACCATCAATACATCCTAAGCGGATTTAACCCCAGAAAAGATATCATAATGGTACACAGATTAACCTCGTGTGTGGAAAAGGTCTTTACTGAGTCTTCATCGCTTAAGTTTCGGAAAGGTAATAATAGGTCGGCCTTTGAATTCTTTCACTGCTCCGGATGTCACAAACTGAGAGAGGATGTTACCCTGCTGTGCTGAGTGGACATTACGTATGTCCGGTTCGGGAACAAGCTTGTCCATTACTGTGATGGCGCAGTACTCTGGTGTTAAAGATACCCACGTTCTTGTCACGACGTCGTACTCCAAAATGTTACATTCGATTTCAAAGAACACACAAACACCATGTAAAAGTCCCACAACTTTATGTAAAATAAAGACAAAATCTTCACATAAACTAAAACCAGTGTTGCTGACAGTAACAAGCCCAGCTACTTAACAGACTGCTCTCCCACTCTACTGTTGTCTTAGTAAGGGTTAGAGATAAGGGATTTTAATTAATTCAAGCTTTGTGCCATATCCAAGGGCATGAACTGGTCCAGGCTCAGTTAACCGTGAAAACATAAACAACAGAACCGAACCTGTTGACAGACTCTGGTATCAAATATCCATAATGTTGGGATTAAATGTTCTTATCAATTGTCACTACTAACGGCTATAGTCTGATATGCAGTTAGAGTGCGGTTATGCTCTTTATCACAAAGAAATACAGCTGATGGTGAAGCTCGCATCTATATTACTCGTCTTTTTACCCTGCTGTAGTCGCTAAACGTAAGCTCAGAGTGAGGTTATCAGTGTGGCCTCGCTTTTAATGGTTCTGGAGTTCATCATAAACACAACTGTGCTAACGATAACAGGCTTCACAGACGCTTTGCCACCTACCTCCTTCTGTCGTTTCGACGCCTAAACCTGACCCCAGTAGCACTTAAAAATGAATAAAAGATCAGATGGTGCGGCTAGCAGAGATACTAAACACGCATGTGGAAGGCTTTGGTGGCACCATTGTATTATTTCTACAGTAAACCGTCCGCAGTTGTCGTTGGCTGGCTGGCTGAATGTTTGCAGTGAGTTGGAGAGACATACATGGCTAACATGGGCGAGAGCGAACATAGAGTTAGACGTTCAAGAGCGGAGGAGACCCCAGGTTTCCGCAAGTCACTACGCAATGCCAGTCACACCACGAGTTTTTGTTTTTACATCATGGTTTCTGGCTTCTTTGCGTATTTTGCAGCACCACGCGGGCATGTGGGTCAAAGCCAGTCTTTCGATGCTTTATTGGCTTTGGTTGGTCTGTTTCTGCCTCCATGCTGGCACTACTCGTGATGGGTGGCCTTCGGAACGTTAACACCGATTTGGGTACCGTTATAATTTTTGTTGCTATAAACCACTTAAGAGCCAACTCGAACATACATGTCACTAGTATCATGTGGAGACTACAGCCAATAACAAAACTCTTACAAGTTGATTGCAAAACGGAGTGCGTTTGGATACTTATGTACTGAAAATTTAATGTCTTCATCCTTAGCAATTTCATATTAAACGTTCTCAAGATCTTTGGCATCAAAGGCCTGTCCTACTACACTACCAGTATTGATGGCATGGATTGATTTTGTGCAACTTTCACAGATCCTTGTTTTAGCATTGATAACAAACTGATTATATGTTATCTCCGGTGGAGTGGCGCACCGTTGAACAGGTCGGTCAAGTAGTATCTTAGAAGAATTAAGTTAGTTCCCATTGGGTGGGTTATATAACGTGAGTTATTTTTTGGTGTTGGAAATTATGCATTAGTGACAATAAGAGTGGTTTAGCTTTAGGCCTGTATATAACCAGTCTCATATTCTTATTATTTTATTCTTATAATGTCTGCTGAAGATTTTTGTGTTGTATTGAGATATTATTTGAGAGAAAATACTTTTCTTTGGATTGTTCAGTGGAAATAGAAATTGCCCATTGGAATATAATATTATTATAGAAATACTGTAAATTATTCAAAAAAGTTCTAAGCAACGCCATTTTGATGACGTCACAATTCTTATCGGACCAGTACATTTTCGGCTCTGAAATTTACACGAAACTTTTAATTCCGTTGGACTTTGATAGAATCTTCTTAGGATTAGTTTGGACTCACTTCATAATACTGTAGTTACATTTTCATTTATAACTTTGATTATTAAATTGTTGGGTTTGACGAATCTTGTTGGTTTTGCTTCTGTCTGTTATTTAATATATGACCATAGATTCTTAACACTTTTAATCAATTATATTCTAGTCAAGAAGAAATTTTCAAAGCAAATAGTTTTTGTAAGCTCATAAAACAATTTGTGAAGAGCGTTCGTGTGATCAGCTAATTACTTAGGTACAAAGATAATCTAATCCGCCATATAAAAGGTGCTGTTTACTTAATGACTTTTCCATACTAAGACGATTTTCCTAGATTAAGATGACACGAAAAGGACATTTTATTTGTAAATTATTTTCAGGAAAATTGTTTTCTTTCTCTTCCATTTAATTAAATGTTCATAACCTGTGAACAGACAAACAATTTTATGCATTAATATTCAAAATAAGTCATGTTGATAATTACAAATAATTTCTTAATTATTATGACGCATGCGGTATGATTGATTACTTCATTAAACATGTTGTAGTTTACCGTGTAGGAACATATCAATATTTAGATGGTGTATGTGTGTTACGATATCCATGGAAGTAATATGTAGTAGCGCAAGGCATGTATGAGTTATGTAAGTGGAGATAAGTGGTTGTACATAGGGCCTTGTATGGGTGGTCGTCTATTAATCCCACCGAAGGTCTGTACGCGATTGATGGATTCAAGATGCAAGAAAATATGTCCTTTGTTGTATTTCTTCAGTAGCTTCCAGGGAACACGCACGAGGCGCACAATAATAGAAGAAGGAGGAAAGAGAAGTCATGAGTAGAAGGAAGGAAAGGAGGAAGTAAGAAGAAGACGAAAGAAGGAGGAAGGAAGAAGGGAGGAGGAACAGGTGAAAACGAAAGAAGAAAGGAAATAATGAAGAAGGAGAAAGATCGGAGAAGATGAGTAGCAGGGAAAACACAAAGAATAATGACTCCTACATGTGGATCGTGAAATTCCGAGAGAGAGAGAGAGAGAGAGAGACTTGAGTTACATCGACAAATTTTGACAGGTAAAAAGGAAATCCAGACGTTTCATCAGTCTCTGAGTGCTATTTCACGTAAATTCATTTTTTTGTGTCGAAATTAAAAATTATATAATCGACACACCATTAAAAACATTCGTTCGGTTTCCTGACTATTTCCACGTGCAAAATGTTGTCATTCATTTGAAAGTTCTGAAATGAGATTTTCGTGATATAACTCGGTTTGGTAAATGGAATATTAGCTTTCTTATCTAATGTACTATAGTTAATTGTACGCCGTCAGTTGTTTGTTTTAAGCCACTGCTAAAGGAACTAATTGTTGGGGATTCTATCGTTTGAAAACAGAGGGAATTCCAAAGAACTAAGGAAACGGGGAGGGTCAAAAGAAAGGGTATTCCAGACTACTAGGAAAACAGACAAGGTAAAAAGTGTCAACAGTGGTCACATCGGACAAATGTCTTTACAATTTTTTGTGTTATAATTAATATCTGCAACAACACATGCGGTAGATGTTCACGTAAACAATTAGGAGCCATATTCTTCTTTATTTTATATTTTAGCAATTTTCAAAACTTTTTAGATAATTCCAGACTCACCCAGCAAATTTTAATAATTGGGTCTTTTCTACCCGAATATAAAGGCAGTTCATCTACAATTTTCGTGGCACAAAGTTGTAGTGTGTTGATGTGTTAACATCGTAAGTAATAATAGTATCCCAATTTTCGCATACATATGGCAAAGTAGACCTAATAAGATCAATACAAAACTGAATAAAATTTGACCTTGAAGGTGAATATTTAACTTTTTAAATACTGCCAGCTAATTGTTTGCATATTTTACCATGCAATTGATATGATTGGTCCACATGCATTATAAATTTAACTTTTAAATGACATTGCACACAATATATTAATTACAGTTAAGGTGATCTTTCAATTTGTCTTAGAGAAAACAGTATTCTGTTAGTTTTATGTAGATTAAAGATTACAAGCCATTTGCCATGCTGAAGGTTTATAAATGAGCGATCTTAAAATACAATCAAGATTAATAAAACTGAGAAAATGCCATGTAAAATAATATTGGAAAATACCTGGAAATTGTTAGCAGTGAGCTAAAAGATAGTCCTTCAACAAGGACTTGAATTTACAGTCAAGTTAAATTTCTAATTTCTAACCGGAATAGTATTATAAAAGTTTAGACCTGACACGGTGAGAGTTACCGAAATATGAAATGCAAGATCGTGGAATAAAAAGATTAAGTTTGGAATCTGATTATTTAACAGTATATTAAATAAACCATGTTTCATATTCAATATCACAATGCTTTATTGGGGTTGACCTGCACAGTATTTCATGTTCAATGTCACCTACTTTTATTCGGGTTGACCTTCACATTAATTCATGTTCAATGTCACCTAGGTTTTTGCGGGTTGACTTTTACAGTAGTTTTCAAAGGAACCTCGTTTTCCCTCTTTCTAACTTGTTTAGCTGCCATGTAACATTATGAGTGTAATCTTGGTTTGCTTTTGCTTTGTGAAATGGGTCAATTAGTTATAAACACTCGGTTATAACGTGTGCAGATAACTTAAAATTTTTAAAAATGTTTTTCTTACATTTTTACACACGACACCACCCAATGTCACCATAACAGTCACTTGTATGATACATATGACATAAATTAATTTTCTATCATGTCTACTAATTGCCAATAACTTCCCAGGTATAAACACGGCACTCTTAATATAAAGTTTAATCTTCACCTCTTCCACGAGAGCTTGAAAAGATAAATTGATTTGATTATAAACATTTGTCGCAATAAAATCTGCAATGAATAAAAATGTTCTAATTCAGATTTGTGAATTAAGAATAAACCCAGCGGGTTTATGTTCTGAATGGTAGGTTTGAGAGGGTAAAGACTGGGAAACTATAATATTTTCTGCGCTGTTGCCTCACTGGTCACCGGTAAACACATATAACGACAATTCCAAGCTAATGGGCCTTGTAAAGAAGGAATTGATATTGTACGAAATTCATACAGACGGAAGGATAAGTATAGTCAAGTTATAATTGATGTAATTTGTATCTGATTTCTAGTATAGCGTACTAATCATTGAAGTAACACCTGACTGATTACACACTAATCACCCGAAGACAACTACATGACCAGTGCAAAGGTAATTATTTGCATGTTCATATCAAATGCGATATTTTAGTCAATATGACCACACTAAATTTCCAAAGCCTCATGTAAAATCGATAGATAAAGAAATCTATAAGAAATCCATCAAGATGAGTTTCAAAGGTTGCAAGTAAAATTATTTTGCTGAAAATTAGCGAACATCATTAACAATACATTTATTAAGCAATTTTAAAAGCTACTGATGATACATTCTTTGTTAGACCCCAAAATTGTTTGTGTATTTCTTGAAGTTTAATGCACGTGAAAACTATCCCCTAATACCTAAATACATGTTCAATAAAGAAATAGTTCAATATTTCAATGACCAATTCGTCTCCAGGATGCTACCGGTTGGCGACATGCAGTATTTTAACTCATGCACTAATATATGCATCTATCGATTGATCTTCCTTTATCTATTAAATGTCGAATAGTAAATCATTAAAAAAATTGAAGTCAATCTGATGATGGTTGGCAGGAAAACTTAAATATGTCGAGACACAGTAACCTAATATTAGATATCTTAAATTTAATGTAGAGCGTGCCCTCTGTATAATGGAGTCAAGGACAGACAGCTGCCATCACTGCTTCCCTATCGCAGATACGTTTTCATTACAGTGTGTTACTTCCACATTTTTCTGGGTTACAGCCAACGAGTAAAGTCCGCATGAATAGCATGTATCAAATAATGTAATCGGCTTTTATTGTCAAATGTTACCGTAAATATGAAGCATCTTCTTACAACAGTGAAAGGGAAACAAGAGTGTCTATCTGCATAGCTGTCCCCTTATGAGTGGTCTAAAACTGTATCTATCCTCAGTAACTGGAAACATACCGGTCGGGAAAGAGAATTCCATGCAGATATCAGCTTCCATTCCGTTTTCTCTGTTTCTGAGGCCATGCATAGTTTCCATGGTGACATTTAAGAATGAAAAATATACGACCGCATCACTCTGTAAGGAAGATTTATCTCCATGGTATGTTTATATCGTATAGGAAGTAAATTATGGCTGATGTCCATCCGTCGCATTATTATATAGACCGTATGATCCAGTAAAAAGTTAATGCTACCAAGCATTTGACAGATTCCAATAATACATCAGAACATGGCAGAACTGTTAACGGTCTGTATTTTCTATTCATAAACATACCAATGTCATTACTGCCTGACTTGGCCTTGCCTGACCTAAATTACAAATAGACGCATGAGTTTAAATCGAACTGACACTCCTACATGTAACTGATAGCATGATTTGATCATTAGGAACACAGTAACACGGGGATAGAGTCCAAATAAAAATATTTAAATAGAGAATTGCATCAAACAACAGAAAATTGATCAATTTCCTCGGAGTATATGATTGCTCTTTGCGATGAGACCAATGCAAAATCATTGACATTTCCTCCTTCATTTTATTGGGAATCTAAATTAGAATAGAAATGCAAATTATCACCTCATTTTCTCGGATCAAATAGGTAGGGTCAGCTACTGGGAATTAATGCCATGACCATAGCACCTGACCAATTGCTCAAGCGAAAAAAATAAAATCATCGTGCGAGGCATAGGACTACTTAAAACGAAACAGAAATGAACGAAGCTGCTACCGACTGATCCTAGTGCAGCCATTTAGTTGCGATAAGCTTTCATTTCAACAGCTTAATTATTCTGTCAGTTTCTGATGAAATCATTCAGTACTGATAATCATTTTCTCAGCGAGGTAGAAGGCAGTAATTTGATATAATTTCTTATATTGTACTCCATCCATTAATAATTTACATTTTAAATTTATTAAGTCATTAACCACTTAGGGCATATATCTTGCCTTGGAAATTTCTTTCTTAAAAACACTGTTTACTGTAGGGACAGGCGGCCATATCACGTGGTCGTCAAATATTGAACTCTTACTCAATACCCAAAGAATGTAGTAACGATGGTACTGTTTGCAATTCCTTGTGAAATATTCCGTTTTTCATTGGGTGAGGAAATGCCCTATGTAGATTATTGCTGACTCAAAAACTTATTAAAGATTAGTCATTGTTATTGAATATAATTGTTATGAACGTGGACGACACGATTCAAATGTGTTACTCGAAAAGATAGTGGTACTGATATTATTTAAGGTCCCCTCCTTTGGTTACATCTTTGTCAAGCAATGAAGACTAGTTTTTTTTTTAAGTTTGTTCTTGGTATATGGGCATGGAAAGGGGTGTGTGGCAATAGCTTACTACGATATAAAGTTTCGTTCGCGACATGCTAACTGTACGGATAGGAAATAAAGGCTGCTCGTTTCTTGCTCTTCTCTTTCCTCTTCCTCTTGATACTTTCTGCTGATCTCAGCTATTTCAATCTTGATCTAAGACTATCTCTCATGTGCTTCGAACCCACCCTGTCCGTTTATCTTGCTATTCTGAATTGTTTCCTAGGCATGTGTAGCTCCCTCCGTATACTCTTAATCTTTAGCTGCCTTCTGTTTGGCCTTGGCACACTTGCTTCTCTGTCTCTTGAGCCCAAATCTGTCTTTCCCAACTGCTCAAACAATCGTTGTGAGGATTAGCAGTTTTTTCTCTCAATACTACCCTGTAAAGTATTTCCAAGAATCCGGACCAAATCGAAGTCAAATTGATGCCAACTGCTTTCTGTCATCTTCAGACTTTCTATTTTCATCTTTCGTTCGCTAATTGCTGATTGATGGGGTTCGTCGTTCAGCACTTGTGCCTCTCTCTCCACACTCTGTTATGACAGGTCCTCCTGCAACACGCCTTCGGTATGATCTTCCACAATCGCATCTAGGCTGTCTATCATTGATAAAGCAGGAGCTGAGAGGTTGCTAGCGCTATGGTTGGAAACCTGGCTGGATGCCTCCACCGTCTCACCAGATGAATCTGCGCGTTGCTGATGCCTACTATGTAACATGCTTCCCATTTTGGACTGATGAATTATCACCCCATTAGCATTCAAACATACTTTCGCGCAATGGCACTTTGTTCCCGCTGTAACACCATTCAGCGTTGTATGGATTAATCATTTCGTCGTAGTTGTATCCGTCCGGTCGGGCCCATTCTCCTCCGTTCTCTCAGAAGGCCCCGGGGTATTTTCTTTTCTTATGACTTGTAGAATTCTTTGGTTGTCTTTATCAAAAGACTGCAAGACGAAAAGCCACCATATCTTGCACCAGGTACTTGTCTTTCCTAGCAGCCACCTGTCTCTCCAGGTGTCACCAGTCTCCCTGGCTGCCATTTAGTCTTTCCAGGAAGTCACTGATAATCCAGATACCATAGTGTAGATATATACAGTTGGTGAAACTGCTTTCCACAGATATCATCAGCGGAGTGACCATCTTTTTACTGGTATTTATCCCCTTATCTCGGAACACCCTTCAGATGGCGGGGCGGCATTAGTGATCAAGTACTGCCCGTCTGAAATGGCTGCCATATTTTGTCTTTCTATGGTGGCGCTCTACAGTTTCGTATTTTGCAAGGGTTAGGATTTTAAAGAAAAAGCATTTCTCCGGCTTTCCTCACTGGTTATACTGACTATTTAAAAAAGACCTTGTATATCTTAGGTATAACTCAAAAAACCTTTAATTCCCTTTATTTTGGTGTATGATTGATGGGTTATAGGTTATACAGCTTGGCCTTACTGCAGATGTGCACCTTTCAAAAAAAGTGCTAGCTCTACTTGGTCATTTTCATTTCCTGAACTTCAGAGGTAAATTGTATTAAAAAGAGCCGATAACTTTTTTTTTTACATTTTATATATTTGGTAATTCATTCATTGCACTTTCAGAAGCTGGCATTGTCTAGTCTGGCAAAATTCATTTTCCCTATTTTAATAGCTGCTATGTATAGTGTACTTTAGACTAATTCAGGCTGATTTTTTAACACAAGGGAGCAGTCATTTTAGTTAGCAGTGTACTTAAATCATGTAAAATTTCCAAAAGTACAATATCCAAAGAAATATCATCCACGTTACATTAATGTAGCATAGAGGTATGCCAACATTCTCTCCATTGTGCATGTTTTAAATGCGAACTACTTCACCTTACATACGTCACTCTCTCAAAAGTACATATTAACTGGTGATCGCCCCCTATATACGAACCAACAGGATGCTTTCCCTGCGGCCCTGCCCAGTGCATGCTCATCTGTCGTTCGTGCCCCTCTTATTTCCAGTGCACTGAGCATTCTCCAGACTGACTGGGCTGGAAACCCTATACAACCAACTATTTCTTTATGTTGTTTTTAATCTTCTAGAGGAGGAGATACAGGTGAATTGAGTGGAACTACTAAAGATTTGCCCAGTCTAACTTCAGTTTTGGATAACGTTTAATTTGCTAATTGTAAAATGTGAATGTATTTTTTGTGGCTATACATTATTCCCAATATACAACATCAGCATGGTTTGAACACTGTTATTGTTTAATGGTTACAACTGTCAGTGCTGCAAATTAACGACTATGTGACAGTCCATCGTGGTAGAACTAAGACAAACACACAAACTAAGCGTATTGTACTTTGAACATGAGACATCAGGGTACTTGGGTCGTCTGTCGAAACTCTTGTTACCGACGACCCAGGGTACCCTGACTGAACCTGAAACTGAGTTTCAACTATCAGTCAGTGAAGCAAGATTTTTCTAATGTAACGCTGTAAGCTAGTGGTGAAACTAAAGTCTCAAAATACTCAAGGGCAAGAGTTGTATGTTGTCATGTTTGCTAAGCTCCAGCTATAAAGTCATTTATAAGCTATAATCTACTGTCTTAGAAATATTACTTTGGCCATTTGTTGATGTTTAAAGATTGTCGCAGACTAATGTCAAACGCTTACGCAATGTTACCGTGACCCGCCAGAGACCGGAAACATGAGTTAGCGAAGAGGACCGCTCGCATAATTTGATAAAGGCTTGCATTATCACACCTATGTGTTACAGTTTAGTTGTAAGATCAGAGGGAACCCGTGGGGTGAACGAGACGTGCTCTTAAACGTACCCACGTTGACAGACAGCGAGATGGACATTATCCGCTAAGTTTGATTGGATCGGTTCACAGCGATATAACATTGGAATTGAGATAAAATACGTGCTAATTTGCAATTCCGATTCGAAGAATAACTTTCAGAACTTGTAAATGAACAGATAGTATTCGCCTGGGAAGATTGATGAGCAATAGGGTTACTCCGAGAGAGCCACTCGCACTTTGGCGGCAAAACTTCGAGTTAGATTCTAAGGACATAAAAGCTTCGGAACGAAAGCTTTTATGGGGACACAGAACTTCGGGTTCGATTGAGTCCCGATTCTTCAAGAGTTAGAGATGGGAGTGAGACTAGCTGAAAGGGTCGAAGTCGGCAGAAGTCTAGTCGGTGAAGAGAAGGTGGAAAATGTGGAAAAATAGTCTGGTGGAGAAGGAGTGGAGGAGGAGAAGGAATTTGGAAAAAGTCGAGGGGGTGGAGGAGAAAAAATCTGGAGAAAGTCGATGGAGAAGAAAACGGAGAGGGAGGAAAAGGAATTTGGAGAAAGTCGGGGAGGAAGAGGAGAATGAATTGGGAGAAATGGGAGAGAGAAGGATACCACAGATGAGTAGAAATGCAAGGACAGGTGGAAGTCAATCTTACACTGCTAATCAAGTGATGCAATAGGCTATTAAAGGGTCGAGCGGAAGAAGTGCAATTGGAAATTTGAATCATTTGATTATTGAATTGTTATTAAATTTTTATACATTGAATTTCAACCTTTCTTGTATATTTAACCATATAACCGTCGGCATTGCTGACTGGGGGCTCAGAGTTTTACATCTATCTTTCACAAATTTGACTTCCAACCAAAATCGAGACTTGGTGGGACTTCTAAAATAGTTTAAATAAAATATTGGGAGCACCCCACCCCAACCATAACAGCCCTCACATTTGTTCACCAGGTCTGAGTCTTCAAGACAAATGAAGCTGTAATAATGCGAATATAAATACAGGGAAACATATTTAATTAGGTCATGAATTGGATCTATTATTTAATTCATATTATTTTGTGAACTGGAAAAATC
This sequence comes from Sinohyriopsis cumingii, assembly GCA_028554795.2. Classification (NCBI taxonomy): domain Eukaryota; kingdom Metazoa; phylum Mollusca; class Bivalvia; order Unionida; family Unionidae; genus Sinohyriopsis; species Sinohyriopsis cumingii. Next base: position 119,266,761 of record CM068826.1, on the reverse strand, counting down.
GACATTGAATCGAACACGAGAATTCTGATCTCTCCTATGTCTGAAAAGTAAGGCCGCGATGTCACGACTGGCAAAATAATGTGTCAAACTGGTTCGCTGAAAAGGTAAACGGGATTGAAAGATCAATCTCGATACGAAGAAAACGTCACTTATGCATGCATATATTTTAATTACGTTTTTTTTTTAAATTCTAGCTTTTTCTTCGTCTACAGAACATGAACTGCGCTATTGGTAAACTTGTTGTAACGACAAAATCATCCAGACTGACTCTATGGCTCTTAACACCACGACCATTGTTTACGTCTTATTTCCATATGATCGAGCCAACTATCAAATGCAACGTAGCCTTCATTAGACACGGGACTCTTTAATGAACCTGTATGTTCACGTTTGATTTGGTCAATCTGATCATGTTATTTCCTTGTCACCAGTCAGTGTAGAGACTATAAACAAAATATTAATATCTTCAAATAGTGGTTCCTCGGAGCTGCTGCCGTAAAACTTAGTTTTTCTTTCATTAGGGATCTAGGATTTTTCTCGTCTTTACAACCACTTTCCTGATGCTTCTCGATCAAACACGTACTCTTGTCACATACAGGATCTCAAGATGTGTGTCTATTTGCTTTAAATGTTGTGAATGATTATTAATACAAGTAAAATAGTTTAGAAGGGGCTAATTTTATATGATTATCTTCACGCAGAACAACTGAATGTGAGCGCTATCCATATCGAGTGTCAGCAGGATGTACACGTATAAATATCGCCTTCCCCTCCATGGGCGCCCGCAGGATGTTTTGCAGGTGGGGTCAGTCAGTCACAGCCGGGAGAGTTAGTTGCGTAGTTCCGTGCGTAAGCAGTCTGAAACTAAATCTAATATTTACTAAGCGTTTTGAACATAATCTTGTGACATATTTTCAGATTCATTTGAATGATTAAACTTGTCGGAATATATATATATATATATATATATATATATATATATATATATATATATATATATATATATATATATATATATATATGCCGTATGATTTCCAGGCGGGTCACATGACCCCCCTTTACCTATACTGCTGGCGGCCATTATCCCCGCCTAGCATAATTAGCTTCCCACGTGTTCTAAGTCTTCCCACATTTTACTTATGTAGCATTCAGAATTAAATACAGCTAATATTGCTACTAGCACTACTAATCATACTAATATGGTAAACAGGGTCTTCTACAGATCCGTGTATGTTCGAAATCAGGATCGCTTTCATAAATATTTTCTGAGGGTTGTATTAACCAGGTAAATATTTGTATATATAAGACATACGAGTCTCAGTGACCACGTTTTCCGTTGTGCGTTTTTTAATAAAACAACTTGCATATTCTTACCATGCTGTAAACTTTATGGGTCAATATTTTTGCTTCTTTTATTAAGAATTTTTTTTTTCTCGTGAAAACATGAGCAACACCAAAAACATTCATTCCAACACGTCTGCATGGAATATCACTATTGTATATATTTCCTCCGTACTTTCGTATACATAGCCTGAAGATCAAAATCTGTGTGGGGTTCATGTGTCTGCCAATTTACAGAAAATTAGCTTCAATAACATAACGAGCAAGCAGTTATTATATTGACATTAAAAGGTACTTAATCAAACGCGGGATATTAACGGACCAACTTACACTACTGGTTAATTCATGCGGATATTTTAATGCTGATATATGGACAAATGACCTTATCTGAAATAATAATTTCAATTATGTTTGGGTGAATGAGTGAAATTATTGATGCATTCTCCATGATAAAATCAATCGCGCAAATCGATTTAGGTTAAATCAATCTTAAAACATCTGCATGAATAACGACTTTAACAAATGTTATTTAGGAATTGGATCTCCAAGACTAGAATTTCTACCTTTAGTGGATCGTCCTTATAAATTATAGTTGTGATATCATTTAGAATCAATTTTAGTTTAGAAGACTGCTGCCCATTGATACTAAAAGCCTTCCAAAAAATAATTTGAACTTAAGTGGAATTCGTATCTGGACAACGGTGGTGTGGATTGGTAAGGACGTGAGAACGTTCTGCGAAAAACACGTTGTTTTGGCAATATTGATAAACATCTACGTAAAGTTTTTTTGCCCAGTAGCTATAAACATTTACATAATGTTGCATTTGTATTATTTATAAACATCCACGTAACGTTCTTTCGTCATAATTTATAAAAATGTTTGTAACGTTACTTTGGCATTATTTATATGCATCTAGTTACTCTGTGTAACGTTGTTTTGGACATTATGTATAAACATCTACGTAATCTTGTTTTGGGCATTAGGTATAAACATCGACGTAACGTTTTATTTGCATTGTATATACAGAGGATCTCAAATGGGTAATGATTTAATATTGAATTTATACAACGAGTTGAATAATGTCGAGCTCTTAAGAGCCTTGGCGAGCAAAAGCTAATCTTAATTCAACGAGTTTCATAAATTTACGTATTAATTCATTACTCATTTGAGATTCCTTTTATCACATAGTTTTTATATCCGATGAAAGTATTTGTATGGAAAGAATAACGACTATTTTTCGTTGATTCTGACAGACGGTGCACCTTTCATTTGTTGTGTGTCAAAAGTAGCCCAACCAAAGTTGAACTAGTATTGACGTTTAAAAGTAGATTATACTTTTCTTACAAACTATAAATCAAAGAACAAGCGTACTTCCGAATAAACAGAATAGTTTACACAGACGAAATCATTTTTCAACACAGAATGCCCAATGTGCATGATGTCGAATTGTTTGATGCACTACCCGTACAGTTGATGATCTAGTATTATTGACCTTAAAGTGTCATTTTCACAGCTAAACATTACATTGATATTGCGATATTCATGTGAAAGAAGCTTTACTGCATGCAGAAATTCCCATATTTACTGTAATGTATTTGTGACCGGATATTTGCAGTGTTTGATCTGGAAAAGTAGACTACGGAATATGGAAGCAAATTCCATTTTGACACCGAATCGCATCACATATTTACCGCGTAAATATGCAGTGGTTGGACAAGCTTCTGTCAGTTTGGAGACCTGTTTATGTCCACATTCTTTTGCGAACAGAAGTGAGTTCATATACTTCTGTTTCTATATAGGGTGGATTCCATGCTACAGATATACCGCCTCCCTCAACCCCACCGCACACACGCAATAGCCATAGTTTTACTTGTTGTTGATATTGTTTTTTTTTTCTTGTGGCTTTAACCAATTTTCATGTTATGATATGTTATACATGACATAACAAACCATTGTGGGGGTAAATTAGCCATAGTGAAGCAGGCGAGACGATTTTTCCCCAATTCCTCTTCGAGAGTCTATTCGAAATATTGCGGCCAAAAATGTTCATTTAAAAACAAAAGATTCCTGAATCGGGGTTTTAAAAAAGCTATCACACGATCGCAGCCAATCAATAAAGAGAATACTGCGCAATAATTTCATGGGCTTATTTGGACCAATTAGAATAACATAAAGTGATATTTTAACGTATGGAGATATAAACAATATGAACCTGCACATACTATAGGAAAACTATACCTACTATGTGATAAAACATCTACTAAACTCTTGTTTTGGACATTATTTATAAACATCTAAGTAACATTTATTTTTGGCATTATTTATGAGCATGTATGTAACGTTTTATTGCCATTATTTATGAACATCTATGTAACGTTTTACTGGCATTATGTATGAACATCTATGTAAGGTTCTATTGGCATTATTTATGAACATCTATGTAACGTTTTACTGGCATTATCTATGAACATCTATGTAACGTTCTATTGGCATTATTTATGAACATCTATGTAACGTTTTACTGGCAGTATGTATGAACATCTATGTAACGTTCTATTGGCATTATTTATGAACATCTTTGTAACGTTTTACTGGCATTATTTATGAACATCTATGTAACTTTCTATTGGTGTGTGTGTGTGTGTGTGTGTGTGTGTGTGTGTGATTTCGATTTTTAACGTAGATTTTATATCCGATGAAATTATTTGTATGGAAAGAATAACGACTATTTTTCGTTGATTCTGACAGACGGTGCACCTTTCATTTGTTGTGTGTCAAAAGTAGCCCAACCAAAGTTGAACTAGTATTGACGTTTAAAAGTAGATTATACTTTTCTTACAAACTATAAATCAAAGAACAAGCATTATTCTTGTTTTCAGTTATATCGCTACGATGTCTTCAGTGTGACAGTTTACATGGATATCTAACACTGGGGCATCATGCCGCACACATGTAGCATGATGTCCCACCCAGTTACATTATCCTGACACCAGGCCGACCAGTCCTAACATTAACCTCTTAATGCTGAGCGCCAAGAGAGGCAGCTGTTAGTACCATTTTTCTTAAGTCTTTGGCATGACTCGCCCGGGGATCGAACTCACAACCTCCCGCAATCGAGGCGGACGCTCTAACCACTAGGCCACCGTTTTATTGGTACTATTTATGAACGTCTATGTAACGTTTTACTGGCGTTATTTATGAACAGCTATGTAACGTTTTACTGGCGTTATTTATGAACATCTATGTAACGTTTTGCTGGCATTATTTATGAACATCTATGTAACGTTTTATTGGCATTATTTATGAACATCTATGTAACGTTGTCGAGATATTTTATATTAAGTCTCAGTCATGGGCTTGCACTTTAAAAGGCAACCGTATTGCCAAAGCAAAGCGTTCGTATTAATTATAAATTGGTTTTCAATATGAAGGAAGAAAGGGAGATAGATAGATAGATAGATAGATAGATAGGTAGGTAGGTAGGTAGGTAGATAATAGATAGATAGATAGATAAAATAGATGGATGGATGGATGGATGGATGGATAGATAGATAGATAGATAGATAGATAGATAGATAGATAGATAGGTATGTAGGTAGGTAGATAGATGGCTAAATAGTTAGATAGATCAAAAAGGATTTTCATTCTTTCCAGATACATTAGTTCATTAGAGAATGTGTGTCCTTGTTACGCGGCAAAGTAGATTCCAAACCAATTTATAATGTTCACCCAAGCTAGGGCTCAAGACGACTGCCCTTTACACAGAACAGATTGCTAGTTTTACACCAGGGCGATAGTTTATCAAAACTACAGAATAGAGACAAAGTCAGGGTTCATTAGCATTATAAATTCTTGCTTTTACATTGATGATAAATACAGACTCCATGTCCTACGGGTCAGAATGTTTATCAGTATCAGATGTGTGAACGATGTAGAATTTGTTTCTAACATAACCATATCTGACCGTTTAAAATCCCTTAAACTAAAACTACCATACACACCCATGCCTCTTGTCTTACTGATAATCAATAAATTGGAGGGAAATGTAAAGCATTAATATAACAGCATCAGTCCTAGAAAGAAAGCTACTTCTAATGCGACATAGCACAGAACAGGTGTGAAATTATCTTGGCGCTCTATTGTCAAATCCAATACTTTAAGAGAGGCAAACATGTATTAAAAAATGGAACAAAACAAAAAACCAAAGAAACAGCAAATTTTACGTATAGACACGTTGGAGAATTTTTAATTCGCGCACTAATTCTAGGCGAAATTAACATTTTATACAAATAATACAATCTTACATGTTCGAGAATTTTTAATTCTACGTTTCAGATTTAATTCAAACTTTCTGAATCAGGAGTAACCTATGACAGTTAAGGAAAGCAAACGCTTGAGGATTACGAAAATGATACACGGAGAATTCGTATAATTTGGTCTTAGTGCAGTATTTCTATGAATGTCTTTAATATAAAATAGGTCACACATATTAAGTATATTTAAAACATTAACTATATCTGACTCTCTAAAATACAGTTGTTTTTTTTTTCAATGACCATCGGATGATTCTTCGTCTATGAATACTTTGTGACCAAATGTTGAATTGGGCAGAATGGGGAAGAAAATTCCAATCCGAAAGGCAACATTTTCAAATAAAATGATTAAATTAATGAAAGAAAACAATATTATCTCCTACAAATATCTAGACGCTCCATGGCAAACCCTTATGACCTGGCGCACACCACAAAGACGAGAATCATCTTACGTCCAGATGTTTCTTTATTAACAGATGAATATAGTGGACTAGTTTTCAACTCCAAAGGGGGGTGGGGGGCAACTTATGCTAATTAATTACCGTGGAAAAATAAGGCACGAATTGAAATGTAAGTCCTCTACTTTGGTCTGGTAAAACCCTACCCAAGCTTGAACGAATTGCAGATGCTACCCTACCTAGAACAAAGAAAACATTAAGTTCCATGAACCGAAAAAAACATATTCCTGTTTTCTCCATCAATAAACTACACAAATAGCAGTAGATTTGCTTTTATTAACAAAAATAACGATGTTTTTTCTTCTAGCCATGTCCAATTTAAAAGGTCGAAAAATTAATGTTTCGAATTTGCATGATATTTCTTGCATGACATGTTAATGTACAAAGAGTCAAGTGCAAAGAAGTTTCAACCGATGGCTGAACCAAAACCAAACGACATACTCCAAATTCAAACTTTTTAGAAGGGTACAAATTTTCGTAGATTTCGTGGATGTTTCAAACCACGAATTTAAAGACCCTGCGGACATTATTTACACTTTGGAACAAAATCACTCACAAACACCGCGCCATATATGTCCAATATCTTTTGGAAATAATTTAAAATTGGAAGAGAGTAATGATATGCTTGTATGAACCGTTCTTCTTTACAAAACGATACTGTATCTACCAAAGTATTTTTTGTTCGCTACTTCATTTTCTTGTTGTTAGTCGACTAAAGATGACAGCATTCTCTAATCGAACTTTATCATCTCAGATGTTGTTGAATATCATTTTTCTCTTAAATGCGAATGATTACAATTGACAGCACACTTCATATTAAAATTTGTCTTGATATTTATCGTCTCCCCCTTGTTCAAAATCACTGTTGATACTTAACGGCATTAGGCATTTTTACACAATCCATCTTTACTTGAGAAAACAAAATTGATTCATTTTGTTACTGTGGTGCAAATCGCCCCAAACCGACCCCCAAACAATGAAGGAAATTCCCTGATGGGATACTGTCTGAATTCTTTATTTGTCCTCGTAAAGGCCGAAGCAGGTAATGTAAACTAAGACCGTCATCCATTATTTATTTCCAAAGAGAGAAACAAACAAGTGCATGCGCGATTTAATGGAAGAACTGCAACGAGTATGCGGGCTGTCTCAGAAGCTCTGAGGCGAGAATGCTGGCTTGCCTAGAAGCACTCTGCTGATCGAATGCAGGCTTACACAGAAGTACGGCACCGAGATGATAATGGCTTACCCAGAAGTTTGTGTGAATAAATCACTTTCCTTTTTTAGTTGATGCAGATTATCTCACTCTAAAATAAATCATAAACTCTAAAGCAAAACAACATTTACCCAGCACTCTTTGCGAAAGAGAAAAAGGTCACTAAAAATTTCAATCATCACTAGATTCTAGGAACGAGAACAAAAGTAATAGTACGTATCCAAAGCCCGAAATTTCAATTTTATTTTCTATGACATAACGAGCTGCAAGTATCCAAGATAAAGTCAGCGGAAACATGGAAAGTGGTTTCGTATCAACTAGCCTAAGCACTTCCGACTCGTAGAGTCTTTGCCGTAAGAAATTACAAAACAAAGCAAACAAGTCGAACAATGAGCAGCACCAATGACAGAGTTGAATTTATACAAGATTACATGACGGTATCCGATGGAATTATAGTTTGAAACGTTTAGATGTCACACCTTCCGGACCTACTGCGATTCGGGTAAGATATCTTCAACTTTGTGGCAAAATCTTTAAATAAAGCAAATTCTGGCCTCGTGTTTTTAGATGGTGCAAAGACAAATTCTGCAACAAAGATTCAAACATCACAAGTTTTCTACCAGTTTTCATATGTGCTGATGGCCGATACAGTTCACGTACCGTCATTATTCACTCTTAAGACGAGTACAACGGCAAACTGCATAATGCGCGGGTAGATCTGGGTCTTAGGATTTGTTAGGAATGATCAGTAAAACAAACATCATAGACCTTGATCTACGGGAATATTATGCTACGGCAGATCAGGATCTTTGATATTTACAGTCGGATTTATCTTAATAAGCGATTACAAGCTGTATACACTCTCATAATTATATAAGGTGTTTCCAAAACGACAATATAACTGTTGCATTGAAATGCTGTATATCTGAGGCAACTAAACATAATCAAGTTTAACATTCCTCTGAGACTGAAATTTATTCCAATCATATACTAGACTCGTGTTATAGCGAAATAACTGTCCAAGCACTCAGTAATGTATGGCGTATAGAGACTTGCAATATTATGATTGTATTCCGTGATCTTTAGCTATACTTTACTGACGTAATGCTCGTCTAGCTCATTAAAGTCCAATAAATGGAGGGGGGGGGGGACATGTTATGGTATTACTCGTTATTAGCCACCTTCATGACGGAATCGAAAGAGCCTGATTGTGTGAAGAAAACTTTAATATTTTTTAGGCTGCTTAACTTTCCTTGACTTAAATGGATTGAACACGTGATCGAGATCACGTCTTTACAAGTCATTGTTTTCCACTAATTTGCTGGAACATATCATGATGTTACAAACAATGGAGATATCGGAAATTCTATCAGCATGATCAAGCAGGTAACAATAGACAGTATTAATCAGAAACCAGCAAAGTGATTATGCACAGAATTAGTTGAGTGAACACAAGAAGGTAGTTAATTGTTGGGAAGCAGTAGAAAGGTATTATCAGAAGGTTAGTATGGTGTACGAATGCCATCACAGTTCTTTAATGTACGCTAGTCATGCACAGAAACGGCATTGAGTGAAATTGTTTAAAATCAACTACAATGAAAACTAGAACACGTTTAATGTTTGTTTTTGAGAACTGAGTATCACATTTTAAAATCGCGACACTTCTATGCTGCGAAAAGAATTCCAATAAAGTGATAATGAAAAAAGACGTGTAAAACTGTCCGTTAGGTTTATAAAATACGTTAGATTTTTGGAAGAAAAAAATAGAAGTGTACATTGTCAATACTTCACGGTGTCATTGACTGGGATCAAATGTATTAAAGTTTACCTGAGACAAATTTCGATGTGAACATAGTACCTTAATCTATCTTCAATAACATTCTGAGTTAGTAATGAGGATCAAATGTATGATATTTTGTCTGAGATTAAAACAACGAATCTCCCTGTCAGTGAACGGAATCAAACGCATCACAGTTTGTCAGAGAAAAGTTAATGGATCACCGTGTCAGTGATGGGGATCAAATGCATCACATTTTGTCTGAGAAAAGTTAATGGATCACCGTGTCAGTGATGGGGATCAAATACATCACATTTTGTCTGAGAAAAGTTAATGGATCACCGTGTCAGTGATGGGGATCAAATGCATCACATTTTGTCTAAAGTAAATGGATCACCGTGTCAGTGATGGGGATCAAAAACATGACATTTTGTCTGAGAAAAGTTTAGATGTGATCATAGTCAATAAATCACTGTCAGTGATGTGGGGGGTCTAACTACATTTTTTAAGACACTGTGTTCCCATGCGTGTTTAAGTTAACAAGGCGAACCATTATGACAATACTCTGTTTACATGACACACGGTACTAATTGCATGGAAAAATGGGAACTAGCCTGGAAATGGGTGAACATAAATTAGAGTAAATATGGTTTTGGCTGGCGAAGACTGGTAAATAATGTAAGTTCTGTTTTTTAGGAAAATTCCGCGCCAGAGAGTCAGGTGCTAATTTCAGTAATGAGTGTTCCAAATTCAAGACTGTTAAAGGACTGAAATTCCATCAATAAAAAACTGAAATTAGCACCTGACTCTCTGGCGCGGAATTGAAGGCATATGTTTCAAAAACATGTAGGTCCAGAAAATGCTGCGGCTCATATCCTTTTCTCTACACAGAAGCTGACATCCAGGTTTCATCTATACTGAGGGTTGTTGACCCGTCTCCATGTTAGTTTGAAATATTACGTTAGATACTGACCCATGTCCATCAACTTTTCCTCTTAGGGTTTGCAATCGTTTGGCACGTGTTTAGGCTCGAATAAACAGTAACACAAGAAAGAGTGAAAACAACAAGCTTTGAAAAAATACAATAATTTATTTCCCTGGAAAAATTCTGTAAAAATGAAAAAAATATGAACTTGTGGTTTTATAGAATCAGATTCAAAAATAATCCAAGAATAATCCAAGAATTAAATTTTAGTAGTCCTAATAACAAAATGTTCAACTGATTTCAAGTTCGAATCCCGTCGAAGAATCCAAGATGGAAGACGATGACGTGTGTTGAAATCTATAGTGTTGAAGTCTACAGTTCCTTGTAGAAATAAGAATGATCACTCCGGTTTTGGAAATCAAAATAAATTTCTTATAAGAACTGTCTTTGATTAAAACGCTCACACGAGCACATGTATTTTTCAGTAAATTAACAGAATTACTCGTTTTGAATCCAAATAATTTGAAATAGCTCCAAACAGCACAACATACAACATCCAGTTTAACAACCCAGCTTCTACTGAGAACAACTCTTAAAAGCAGAGGTTATATCGTATCCTGAAAATGTAAACAAGGGGTCACGTGGTCATCTTCTGGAAGCTTATAGAAATTTAAGTACTTGTTAAAGGTTACGTACTCCCAGTGTGGCCCTGACGAAAACTCTATTATAAAAAAATATTCACATCTTAAACCCGAAGTCCTATCATGACCTCGACAACAACCAATCATTTTTAAAATAAAATAGAACTTGTTTACGTGGATGTTACAAATTTAGAAAAAAAGGTCAGGATTTAGATCAACACATGGTGTTTATAAACTAACAGTCAAGGTCAAACTATTTTCTGAAAATGTATCATCTCTAGTGAATAAATTTACATTACAACATCGTGTAATGACAAATAATTTTTTTTAAACTGAGAAACAATTAAATTGAAATAAATATATATTAAATCAGATATAATTAAATCAAATATACATAACAGTAAGGCTTGACAAGCTTCATATGTCTGTGTAAACAAAGTCTGAGAATTTAAAATCGTTTGATGTGTTTATTAATCTATTTGTAAAGGTCTGAGAGTGTATTAGCTTCTTCGGTACAATACATTCAATACCTGCTAATTTGTTGTCAATTTGGTCTCCCAGGGTATTAATATCTTTTAGATTATTCTCTTTAAAAGTGCTTTTATGAATATCATCAGACCCCTGCACTTGCATCAGCTAATTTAACAGGATATTGCAGATATGTGATACAGTTATGATTGATGTTTAAGTCAGTGTTAATTGTATCACAAGTTGATCTCTTTAGATTTACTCAACGTTTCGACATTAATGTTTCTGTTTTTGTCCCAATATTTAAAAGCCTAAGTAAATAGTGACTCTCAAAGATTTCGTAACATGCACAGGTTATAGAGTATTTTCTAGGATGAAAAACGTATACAACAGATATACCTTATAAATATGTAATCTTTCTTTCTATCATCATCGTTTGTAAGTACGCATGAATGGTATGCGCAACCCTTCCAGTTAACGTTTCCAAAATTTATTTCGAAGCTCTCTTTTGACTTATTACTGTCTTTCAAATGTCCCCCCCCCAATGTCGGGCTTTACGGTATTTGCAAAGAAACACATCTACTCTGACGTGTTAGCTATAATACTCCTCTTGATAAACATTGATCTCTTTCTATCTGTTGTAACCGCTGTTTGTCAAAAAGAATATTCTTAATTGTGAATCAGATAACTGAAATTGTTTTTTTCTTATTAGGCAACTGGACATGAACCAGATAACCTAAGCCATGTTCGTTCGTCCGTCGCACATCAGTCGCAAGTTTGTTGTTGTTACTCCTCCTAAACTACCTGTAGGGTTCCCATAAAATTTCACACATACATTAATCCAATTCTCCGGTTGGTTCTAACTGAAAATGGTGCTGTTCAGACATCCAATATGTTGATAATCTTGTTATGGCTTGTTACTCCCACTTAGTAATGGTTTGATCAACATGGAATTGTCACTAAAAGACGTCTGACATGTTAAGTTGGTTCTAAATGAACATTATACCGATATAATATTGTCGCCATCTTTAAGACCTTGTTATTGCTCTTCATCCTGAATAAAAAGTAATATTGGAATTTTTAGTCGACTTCTTAGGACTTTTAAGGCTATGTAGTTAATCCAAATTGAAAAGGGTGCCCGTCTAATGTCCAATATATCTGACACAAACTATCTTGAAAATCTAATTATTGTTAGACCCCATGAACAAATCAGAATGAGACTTTTACTTAATGACTTCTTATTATGTTTTGTTGATCCTAAATTAAAACGATACGAAAGCGACTTTCAATATGGTGCCGCGGCCATCATGAAAGTCTTGTTTTAGGCTACTCCTCTTAAATGGAATGTCGTTTTGTCTTTTTGGCGTCTAGTGGGTCCTAAATGAAAATGGCTAACTCTCAATATAGCCACAATGGTGACTGTCTTTAATATATTATGTCTACTGCTACAATTGGATGTCTATACAAATAGGCAGTTTCCACCAATAGTTTTTTTTCTTCATGAGACCTAGTTTATCGAAAATGACAATAGTGCCAATCGTACAGCCAATACGGCTATACTCAACATCTCGTTTACTACTTTCCCTGAACGGATGATCATTGTGGCATCGAAATTTCACCAAGAGACTTCTAATGATGTACGCCTTGCCCATATGGAAACGGTTCCAATGTGACATCAAGTATCTATGCCACAGCAACTAACTGGAAAATCCTGTTCGCTGAAGAATATCGTAAATAGTTCAACACGCCGTAGTTAAATAAAAGAAGTGTGTTCGCCCAGTAGATCGTCCATTTCTTTGAGGGACTCTTCTTGATTTGCTAGTAACCCGTAAATTATAAGGAAGTCAGGTGCCTAAATAAAACTGGAATATATAGCAGTTTAACTTCTTCAGTATTTATATTTAAAGCTGCACCAGTTGTAACACTGAATAGTTTTATTTATAAGCAGCAATAAAAATTTGCATGGTAAATTGCGTTGATACTTTTGATGTTTGTTTCATTTCAGGTGAAATTTGTTTGCAGATAAAGCTGTTCTATTGAATCGAAAATTAAATTTGATACAACATTTGGACATATAAGTTTGATTTTCCCGTTGCTTGTTACAGTGTGACAACTGTGTCAGGTTAAAGTTCATGTGGTATCAAATATTCACTCGTGATCTGTTAAAATGAAAATTTAATAATTTTGACATTTCTCCAGAATCAATTTGTAAGAGATTATGCCAAGGCAAGGTGAACCCAAGGTACAATGTTTCAGTGTTACTTCGAGTAGTGAAAATTTCAAATTTAATGGTGTAATTCCGAACAAGGGACGCAAATGTGTGTTCTACAATTCAAGAAAAATGCATAAGTAAGTTTATCGGGGTTTATTGCAAATCAACAGAAAGACATTCAACAGTCAGTACAGAAAAGACGACAACGGGTAAATATACAAATTACATACATGAAAACAATTAACATCCTAACACATGTTTAACACAAATATGCCACGACAATAGAACCACGATTAGCAAGAATCGCAGTTACCAGTGCACTAAGACACAACATGAAATTAAACATGTTATGTATTTAATCACGTGGCTTCGCAATTTAAATGACTAAATATCAATTGAACTATCGAATACCATTAGAAGTCAGGTGATTCTCTTCCAGTTCATTTTGCAAACAGTCTCGATAGTTGATCTGAAGAACTCTAATTGCAAATAAATGTGTTTGATTCCATCATGTACATCTAAGATGCACACTGCATTAAACCTTATACTCTGATTCAGCCAGGATCATCCTTCTCCTGTTAATCCGTTACAGTCTTGTAGAGGGAAGAAGTTCCTTCCAGTCAATTAGTCTGCATCAAATTTCTCATTAAAATCCATAAATGGATATTTAATTATCAAGTACCACCAACCACGTCGACGATTTTTTTCTCCCTTTTATTTCGTGTTACTGACCAACACTAGTTATTATGTATATACTTTCCAATAGCACATATCATCATCATTAAAAGCCTTATTCTTGTGGTATGTCCATCATTATTGGGAGGAATGTTGAAATTATTGCAAATAAATTTTAACTGTTTGAACTCAGTGCTATTATCGGTCGGACTAAATGAATGAAGAAGTAATTTACATTCAGATAGCAGTTTTATTATCTGAAAGCAATCGTCGAAGCCGCCAACATATTTAACCATTTACATTGATGGCAGAAAATCTCAAAACCTATTGCATTCCTCACTGCCAAGTTTACAAGATTCTGGTATAAATTGATGCCACGAAGAACTCTGTATAAATAAATAAATAAATATAAAAAAGTAAATAAATAAATAAATAAATAAATATGGCACAAGAATACGCATATATACTTGCAAATGCGCTGTAGATTCTAGTCATATGGCCCAATGATGAATTTCCACTCATTGATTATTACTGCCCGTTTCCTTAAAGAACTTAACATGCTATACAAATTCAGCACAATCCTTTCCTTCTTCCGTTCGTCCCTCCCCATCATGAATATGGGACAAAATAAGCAAAAATATGGAGTGATAGGGAAAAAGAATTTGGGCTGGTTGAAAACCTTTAAACTGAACTTAACACCAAGTAACCTACAAAAATGTGGTTCATCGTAACGGTATGTGTACACTTTCCTTGAAATTTATCTACATATAATCAATTATACAAAGTTGCAATAGCCTATCGATGCTATACGGTAAATTTCTTTCGTTACGAGGCACACATACTGTAATGTATTAATGCTTTGTTGTTGTTGTTTCTTAAACCTAATATAATGTTCTAAATATCGATTGCTATTAAATAAATAAGAAAATATCAAAAGCTCTCTCTCTCTCTCTCTCTCTCTCTCTCTCTCTCTCTCTGTTATCCTAGCAAGAAACCGGCGAAAATCCATGAAAAGACGAGAGTAAAGAATTTTCGCTTGTATCATAATACGATATCTCTGGACCAATGAATGATGGTAAAGGTTAAGTCAAATCGTCAAGATGAAGAGAGAGAGAGAGAGAGAGAGAGAGAGAGAGAGAGAGAGAGAGAGAGAGAGAGAAAGAGAGATTGACGGAGAAATGACAAAAAAGTATTATGGAGGGTTGTAATGTCAATTAAAACAGAATAATGACTTAGATCAACTGTAAATACAATAAAATATGTGAATTACCTCTTCTTTGTTCGTCATTTCGCTTAGTTTCTATTCCATACTAATCTCCATGAGCCGGTACGTGAGTGGCTGAGCTTTCAGTGAACAGAAAGCTAACCACTTTAGTGAACAGAAAGCTAACCACAAGTTTGTAGTGATTTACCTTGTTCATTGAAACCATCTTTCATGCTTAAATCATAAGTATGTCTTTTTTTGTGAATAAAATAGAAACTCAAAAATGAAAACAATCAACTTATCAATTTGCAAAGGTGATCGTGAATAGCCACAAAAGGCACATAACTACATTTTGTAGCGGACACACTCACCAGGGATGTAAGGCGTTCGTTCACACGGTCAGTACATAGTTGTCTGAGGTCAGTCTCAACTTTTTTTAAAGGGCAAATATGTGCATTTGTATGTGATATAAATAAAATATATGTATAATATCTACGCTGTATCAATGATATACCATACGTTGTATTAATTTTTCATTCCATGGAAACTCGGCACGCCTCGTTTGCTTCTAATAAAAAATTTATACATCTCGTGCTATATCACTGATACAGAAATGTCAATGGCCTGTATGTGAAGATGTTTGTCAATGTAGGAACACTAACTCTATTTCAATATGTTTGATATGTGAATTTGCCTTGGATGAGCTAACATATTTATTGTATCAAATTGAATCACAGGGAACTGTAGTGTGCTGCTTGTTTTCGCTTGTTTAATTAATGTGAAGTTCAGTCCATCAAGTCCTGGATAGGTGTTACACATAGAAGCAGAGCCTGTTTTGTTCTTTTGAAGTAGAGTGCGTGACTTTAGGACTGGAGTCCTCCAATGTTGTTGCTGTACTCCGCACGTGTACCATAGGCACATCTACGACATTTCTCTAGGGTGTGCAAAATAAATCTTTAGGTAAATGATTTAATGTTAAATTGGTTTTTCTTCTATAAATACAAAGGCCTCTATACACTTTCCTCCACAATCACATGTAATTCTTTGTTGTTTCCTGTATCTAACCCTTTCATCTAATCGACTGAGACTACTTAATTTCACATACTCTTTACATACGAGTTTATATGCTCTTTACGTTTCTATTATTTTCTATTTTATTTTGCCGTTTCCAGTTGTAAGTCGTTCAAATTTCACTTCCTTTCAGTTTTTCTCTTCTTTTTTATCTACTGGGAGTCAAGCTTATATTTTTGTGAATCTTTCATTTCCTCTTTGATATCAAATATTGTCCTGCTAGGATGCTATGTAGATAGCAGTAGCCTTATCACACTTTTTTTATGCAGCATTTTGATATTGCCTTGATGTTTTCGGATGAAATTTCTTCTTTTATTTGTGTTGTAATGCACTGTTATCATTAAACATATAATATTTTACGGAGTCGGTATCTTGCAAACTCTGACATCTTCCATGATCCTTAGTATCCATGTGTTGTATTTTTACCATCTTCGGTAAGCATAATTTATTTCATGTCAAAATGTTGGAAATGGTTTTCTCACATGACTGTGTAATGTGTAGGTAGACTTTTCAGTTAACCATACTTTACGTTCAATTTAGTTTAGTTTCATTTTTTCCTGTTTTATTTGTTTCCATAATTTATTGATATTTATATGAGAGACTGGTTTTTCAAAATCGTATTGATGATGTATTATTTGTTCATAATAGTCTGTCATTTTAAACAAAATAGGATCAGATACTTTATACATTGTCTTAGGTATTTTCAACCAGTAAACATAAAAAAACATGATACATATCTTACTGGGATAAAGATATTTACTAACACAGTCAGATCAAAATGATAATCCGAGTTTGTTTTCAATGTATATACATGCTGCACAGGACTGCTTAGCTCATTGTTTTCAATATACATGATACAGAGGCCTGATTAGCTCATTGCTTTTAATGTCTATACTCGCCAGACAGGCTTGATTAGCTCATTGTTTTTAGTGTATGTACTTCCTAGACAGGCCTGATTAGCTCATTGTTTTTAGTGTATGTACTTGCTAGACAGGCCTGATTAGCTCATTGCTTTTAATGTCTATACTCGCTAGACAGGTCTGATTAGCTCATTGTTTTTAATGTATGCTCTTATTTAACAGTCCTGATTAGCTGCCTGTAAATAATATGAACTACCAATATGTTTTCTTTCATGTTGAAGTAACTATATATATATATATATATATATATATATATATATATATATATATATATATATATATATATATATATATATATATATATATATATATATATATATATCTCCTGTTTGACACATGATCGGTCTAGATATACTTATAACTAACAGATATGCAAAATAAAACTCGTAGTATATATCCTTTTGCTGACTTTATGATTTATTCATCAAATGTCAAGTTTTCTTAAATCGTATTTTGCAGTTCCATTTTTGCATATTAGCGTTTAGGTGGTTAATATCTGCATTTCATCTACTGACTGTGATTTTATCATTGCTTGCCCAGCCATGCTATGATATTGCAGACAACAATGCTAAACAACGTTTTCATTTTATCATACTTTCTATTTAAAGCACATGAATCAGCGATCTGATAAATTATTATGCGGCTCTTAGGTCAAATTGGCTTTATCTGGGTACACATCGCCTTTTGGATAAAGATTCTATTGGTTTTATTTTTTACGGTCAATTAACGTCTCAAATTTTTAGGGTAAGTTTAACTTCTTTAACTGTCAGACAAGGTCAACGGGAAAGGTTACAAAGTGCTTAGTGAATGTATTGGATAGGCGAATATCAGACCAACGTATTGTATCGTACGATAAATCCACTGGGTTGACTATCTGTGAAGTGGTCATTTATTCTACACAGCTTATTAAGTATGTTTTACAGGTGCGTACAAGAATTCAGCATAATGCGATTCAAAATCCTGTCATCCACAGAAAGAAACAAAAACTGTGGCCCATAATGTATACAAAATACATAGCTTAAGAAATGATAGGGCATGAAAATATACATGTTTATGAATGTGAATACCGAATAACATATATAAACAAAACTACATACTTGTTTTGTTTTGAGTCGGCCGTCAGATAGAGAATTATTCTCATGCTTTATCAAACGAGATATATTTCCCATACAGCAAAAAACACGAATGCGGTTTTGTATTTATTATATTTCCTCACGTTAGCTTTACTGTATGAAGGAATTCAAAACAAACATGGATTTATAAAAGTTATATTTACTGTGTCTAAAAATATATCTGCGTGGATGTCAAAGAAGGCATATACATAGTTTCAACCCTGAATGTAGGATTCGGAAATACGGATAGAACATTAGTATCGAAAGTCAAGCATCTGAGATTAAATGGGCATGTAATACAAACTAATATCTTCTACTAAATGTTTGCATGCAATGGCTTTTCGATCAGATATTTGTATACCTTCTTTTTGACAGATAGATAGATAGATAGATAGATAGATAAATAAATAGATGCATGTATGTATGTATGTATGTATGTTACATCAGCAGAGACTAAGCAAATTGGCAGAAAAACCAAAATAACACTGAGATTAGGCATGCCAATTTTAAAATCGAGAATCAATAGTCTAATGCGTACATTCAACAGGACAGCATGATATGCTCTGAGGATAAGTGCTTGTATTCAGTCTTTCCTTAATGTCCTCAAGGAGCTATTTGCGTGCAAAGTATGAAATAACTCGGGGAGAAGGAAGAAACTTCTGATATCTGCCCTATTATAAATCGTATCTTTTCCCAAATTATTTCCATTATAAATAAAGCAAATGATTAAAACCCCAATAAAAACAGTTTTCTCTTCTGCAGAATAACGCACAGACTAAAACGAAATTTAAGATCTAGAAAATTCGTAGAAAAATAGATTTGAGTATTACCTTTATGGAAAACGGGTTTAATCGCAGACTGAGCGGAATGATCTTCATTTCATAGAGTGATCTTAGTTTCATCGATTGATTTTCAATTAATCTAATTTTTTTCAATTCATCTATTGATCTTCATTTCATCGATTGATCTTTAATATTCTGGACGTAACGAATAATCTGACTGATGATGTCTTGAACTGTTTAGATTCTTATCTTTCTTTCCATTCTCAGCTTATAGCCTTACAAAAAAGCCAAAGAGAAACAGTTTTATTAACATTGGATTAAACCAATAGATCAAATGAGATCTTTGGACTATTTTATAAAACAATAATATACAAAATGTATTAAATCTAAAAATACACGTTTTACAAATGTACTAAATCTAACATAAACGTGTTTCAAATGTACAGCACATACTTCCAGAGATCAAAGTAAACGTACGGAAAGATAAAGTAAGGGATTGATATCCTAAATCTAAAAGTTATACTTTGATATGCTAAAATCATATCTAAACACAAGTACATACTATTAGGATTGCGCAGAACCATAGGACAATGTGTTCTGCATTTGAAATAATATTAAGGAACGGAGTGAAATCTTTCATCAAGTGCGTATCTCAAAATGATAAAAATTAGCATATTTATAAAACAGATTTGAATTCTGCTCATAAAAAGCGTACCTTATTGGAGACATCGCTCTAGGCAGACTATGGACAATCAGTTGATATAATTAACTGATTATACTGATAGAAACGTCATACCGTGACATCCTTTATTTTATATGCCGGCACTTATCTAATATCACGGCACGGACAGATTAGAGAACGTGCACAGAATGGCACGAGGTATATCACACCGAATATGTCAAATTATCTGGTTAAGTTCCTTTTTTGTATTTGTTTGGTATTTTACAGTGACAGGTCAAGGTTACATAGTGCCAATGCAAGTAAAGTGCCTTAATCTGTTGGGATTCGATCCAGGACCGTTTTAATCACAAGTCAGGTGCCTTAAACACTGAGCCCCATCGATTCCGTTATCTTGCACTACGGTCCGAGCTAGACACAAATTCTCAGGAATAAGGCTTGACACCTTACATGTCAAGTCTCTATATTAAGATTCCGGCTTATCGTTAAACAAATCGCAACGTATTGCATGTTTCACTGAACTGATTATTTTGACTTGTATGTCGAATGATGGAAAAGCCCCTTTTGATTTTAAAGGAACTCATTGTGTGTCAATATTAGAGGGGTTAACAACAAATGAAATGTGCTGGAGAAGCATAAATTGCTGATGCTATCAAGATGTAACACCCCACGACCTAAACCAAAACGTCTTAGTGAGTCATATTTTCATGATGAATTATTGACACTCATATATTTCTGTTATTTTGTCAACACTTCTTTGTTACCACAGCGTACCTTAACTGTCCAAATGCAAATGTTCTGAGTTGGAGTTTGCTGCCAGTTATTTTAATTTGCAAGAGAAACACCTTTAAAAACATATTTAATACTAGACAGTTAACGTTGGTTTGACTGATGCATTGAAACAAATGGGAATAAAGGGATACTATGATAACAATAAAATAATATTGAGAATACTATCGAGATGAGACAATCATCCGTTGCCCTTTATACATTGTATGTATTGCCTTAATTACTTAATTGGATTAAAGTCGCTTTCGTCCTGTCGGACATGTGCGACTATCGCATGTATTGCCTTAATTACTGTATATTGCATTTAACACATATCTAATGCCGTCACAAATATATAACAGTAGGATATGTCATTTTTCTTCAGTCCATATAGTGCTGACCGTTTCCATCTTATTTCCAAATAGCCCTTAGTTTGTCTCACACACCTCATTGCTCTGTATCGGTCGTTCTGGGTATCTTTTTACTGCGCCATTTCTTTTGCAAACTTACCAAACACTTTTTGGAAATGGATATCTACAAACAAAATACCTGAAATTTAAAACAAAAAAG